>CAMPQE020000112.1:0-303280 GCA_946902985.2 Meconema thalassinum
GGGCCCCTTATACTGGCAGTTACACTCCCCCTCTTTGGGGTTTACTGGGGTCCCCTTATACTGGGAGTTACGGTCCTCCTCTTTGGAGTTACTGGGGGCCCCTTATACTGGGAGTTACGCTACCCCTGTTTGGGGTTACTGGGGGCCCTTATACTAGGAGTAACGCTCCTCCTCTTTGGGTTTACAATGGGCCTCTAATACTGGGAGTCACGCTCCCCCTCTTTGGAGTTACTGGGGGCCCCTTATACTGGGAGTCACGCTCCCCCTCTTTGGAATTACTAGGGGCCTTTATACCGGGAGTTACGCTCCCCCTCTTTGGAGTTACTGGGGGCCCCTTATACTGGGAGTCAATCTCCCCTCCTTAGAGTTGCTGGGGGCCCCTTATACTGGGGGTCACGCTCCCCACTTTGGAGTTACTGGGGGGCCCTTATACTGGGAGTCACGCTCCCCCTCTTTGGAGTTACTAGGGGCCTTTATACTGGGAGTTACGCTCCCCCTTTTTGGGGTTACAGGGGGCCCCTTATACTGGGAGTTACGCTCCTCCTCTTTGGAGTTACTGGGGGCCCATTATACTGGGAGTTACGCTCCTCCTCTTTGGATTTACTGGAGGCCCCTTAAACTGGGATTTACGCTCCTGCTCTTAGGGGTTACTGGGGGCCCCTTATACTGGGAGTTACGCTCCCCAACTTTGGGATTACAGGGGGCCCCTTATACTGGGAGTTACGCTCCTCCTCTTTGGGGTAAGAGAGGGCCCCTTATACTGGGAGTCACGCTCCCCCTCTTTGGGGTTACTGGGGGCCCCTTATACTGGGAGTTACGCTCCTCCTCTTTGGGGTTACTGGGGGCCCCTTATACTGGGAGTTACGCTCCCCCTCTTTGGAGTTTCTAGGGGCCTTTATACTGGGAGTTACGCTCCCCCTCTTTGGAGTTACTGGCTGCCCCTTATACTGGGAGTCACGCTCCCCCTCTTTGGGGTTACTGGGGGCCCCTTATACTGGGAGTCACGCTCCCCCTTTTTGGAGTTATTAGGGGGCCTTATACTGGGAGTCACGCTCCCCACTTTGGAGTTACTGGGGGCCCCTTATACTGGAATTTACGCTCCCCCTCTTTGGAGTTACTGGCTGCCCCTTATACTGGGAGTCACGCTTCCCTCTTTGGAGTTACTGGGGGCCCTTATGCTGGGAGTTACGCTTCCCCACATTGGAGTTACTGGAAGCCCCTTATTCTGGGAGTCACGCTCCCCCTCTTTGGAGTTACTGGGGGCCCTTATACTGGGAGTCACGCTCCCCCTCTTTGGTGTTACTGGGGGCCCCTTATACTGGGAGTCACGCTCCCCCTCTTTGGGGTTGGAAAAGGGTGTGAGTAGTTAGCACACCAACTGGGAAAAGGGGGATTGGGATTCGGGCACACAGTGAAATTTAAATAGAGCGATGAGGAAGAGACCAAATATTGATAACCAAGGTTTGATACATTTATTTAATTTGTGAAGCAATAACAAACATTTTCATTTAGAAGAATAATTAAAAGAAGCTAATAAAAAATGCAAGGTTTCTCCAGGAAACTTAGAATAAAGAAGAATTATAATAAAAATGCATAAAAAGGCCATATAAAGGCGATTAAAAAAGTATGTTGAAGAAAAATATCTAAAAACAAGCAAGAAGCAAGAAAAAAGGCTTAGCCTTGAAAAATGTATAAACCAAGTGAAGGTAGTTCACGTTACCAATAATTCGATACTTTTGTACTTAGTATTTGGCCCGCAGGAAGCGGGTTGTGATCCAAACGAAGGCTTCCTCTAAGCTGCCTCGGCATGCCTTCCGAGAAAGATGGATGGTGGCTCCATTGGCGAATTGCACCCCGCCGGAACAGACCTCTTGGTAATGATCTGTCTGGCGGTTTACAATCAATTGTAGGTTCTCATCGCCGAGTTGTAGTGAGTTAGCGGGCTGACTTAGTTACTGAGGTGAAGGTCGTTGACTCATGCCTCGCCCAGCATGACAGAGTCCGAGCGATGAAGCATGCCGCCTGGCAAGGTTCCAGCCACTCAATGTTTACTAACAGGGCCTTCCCCAGAAGGGCCTTGCTGTGGAACGGCAGGCAGCCGTGGTCAGACTGGTTCAAGCAGGTAGATGTAGACAAGGCCGCAGAACGGCGAAGCGGAGAATTTATAGTGGAAATGACGACAGCGCGTCGAACAATCCAGAATGAAGGCGGGGCGACAAACAGCCAATCAGCACACAGCCCAAGCACATTGCGACGGTTGCCGCTGAGATGAGCACAGTACCTCATGAAAAAGTGTGACAGTATGGTGCGTCTAGAAAGACACTTCAGAAAAAGGTGAGTTGACAAGAATAATAAAGAACAACAATTCAAATGAAACGTAAGTTAAGTAAATAATCAGAACACCGTGTTCATACTGCAATTATAACGGAAAAAAATAATGGGGCAAAATTGAACGAGTGTTTCAAACCGTGCGGGAAACATAGCCACAAAAAAAAACATTCGCAAAAGCGAACATGCTGGGAGGGGCGAGAAAAAATTGCAGTAAGAAGTCGCAGAAGTTAGGTCTCGCGTGGCAAAGGAGCAATCATAGTGATTGGCCTCAGAAACTGGCCAGCAGAAGTCTGCAGTTTTACCACGCGAATCCTACCATCTCTGCCAGGAAAGCACTCAACAATCCTACCCAAATTCCAGACAAGAGGGGGACTAGGGTCTTTCAAAAGGACCAAGTCCCCAATCTGAAGGTTAGAGCAGGAAACACGCCATTTGCCACGCTGCTGAAGCAAACCGAGGTATTCCAACCTCCAGCGGCGCCAAAAATTGTTGCGCAAACTTTCCATTTTGCGCCAAGAAATGGCTAAAGAAGATGGAGAATTAGAATATAATAAAGATGGGGAGGCAGTCAATGGACCACCGATAAGAAAATGGCCCGGCGTTAATGGTAGAAGATCTGAAGGGTCATTAGATAAGGGTGATAAAGGACGAGAATTAATTATGCCCTCAATAAAAATAATTAAGGAGTTAAACTCTTCATGAGATAGGGGTGTGTGGCCACAAACACGTCTAAGGTGTTTCTTGGTGAGTTTCACACAAGACTCCCACCGTCCACCTTGATGGGGTGCATAAGGGGGGATAAAGTGCCACTTGAAATTTCTCTGGTGAGCATAATCAGTAATCCTTTCCAGCGCTGCATTTTGAGTAAGAGCTCTCTTAATTTGCTCAGAAGCTCCGATAAAATTTTTAGCATTGTCGGAGAATACTTCTGAAGGAAGCCCTCGGCGAGCAGAAAATCTGGCAAAAGCTGCCAAAAAATAAGCAGTAGAGGCGTTGGTAACTAGTTCTAAGTGTACTGCTCCAGTGACCATACATACAAACAGCGAAATATAGAGTTTTCCACAAATACATCTTTTGGCCTCAGGAGAATTTTTTCTGTAAACAAAAGGCCCGGAATAATCCACCCCCGTAAAGGCAAAAGGTCTAGCAGGCGCAGATCTAAAGTTGGGAAGATCACCCATGAGCTGAGTGGTAATTTTAGGGTTGGATTTAAAACATGGAATGCACTTCCGGATAACAGAGGTAACTTCATGGACTCCGTTTATGGGCCAATACCTTTCCCGAATGATGGAAAGTAATGTACGGGTTCCAGCATGAAGATGCTGGTAATGATACTGACGAATGATTAGAGAAGTGACATGATGCTTTGAAGGAAGAATAATTGGGTGTTTTTTATCCTCAGAAAGATCAGCCAAAGATAAACGTCCTCCCACTCTTAATAAACCATCAGCATCCAAAAAGGGGGCGAGTGAGGATAGCCTACTCGATTTCTTGAGGGATTGACCTTGAGACAACACCTGACATTCTTCAGAGAATATTTCTTGTTGAGTAAGCCATAAGATTTTTGTAGTGGCTAAACCTAATTCAGAAAGGGTTAAATATGGCTTAGGAAAAAGAGGTTGTTCTACCACAAAATATTTCCAACGAAGGAGATAAGCCATAACCCTCACCAATTTATGAAAAGAGGAATATCGCTGCAAGAGAAGGGGAGAGTCAGAAACGAAAAGAGAAGATCCAGTAATCTTACCAACATCTGGCAAGTCTGATAATTCCGGAAGAGGAAAATTTGGCCAAGCGGAAGGTTCTTGTAAAAGCCAAGAAGGACCGTGCCAGTATAATGTCAGGTTAGCCAACATAAGAGGGGAACATCCCCGAGAGATGACATCTGCAGGATTCTCCTTGCCAGATACATGATGCCATTGTTCAAAGTTAGACAATTGTTGTATTTTGGACACTCTATTAGCTACAAACACCTGCCAATGCGAGGAGGGTTTGGCAATCCATGCCAACGTGATGGCTGAGTCACTCCAAAAGTAAGTTTTGCTAAATCGGATTTTCAAAGATTGGCGGATTTTGACCGATAATTCAACCGCCAGAAGAGCAGCACAAAGTTCCAGTCGTGGCAAGGATAAGGATTTAAGAGGAGCCACCTTTGACTTAGCGCAAATTAAATTGGAAAAGAAATATGACTGGTCAAAATTGCGGCAAACAATATACGCACAACACCCATAAGCTTTCAATGAGCTATCGGCAAAGATGTGAAGTTCATATCCTCCACAGGAGGAAAAGGGAATAATCACTCGCGGGATAATGACATTGGAGAGATCTTCCAAGCTATTTCTATAAGAAATCCAATTTTTTTGCAACTCCGAAGGAACTGGTTCATCCCAACCAGTTTTCAAGGACCAAAGGTCTTGCATGAAAAGTTTTGCGGTGACGATAATTGGCGCCAAAAATTGGAGAGGATCAAATATTTTTGCAACCTCAGACAAAATTTGCCGCTTAGTTTGCGGTTTGATGTCACTGAGATTAATTTTGAAAAAGAAAAAATCCTTTTGAGGACTCCAATAGATGCCTAAGGTTTTGATAGAATTACTTTCTTGAAGAAGCTCTACTGAGTCGTTATAGACTGAAGTTAATGGAAATTTGGAAAGAAATTCTTCCGAATTAGAGTTCCACATGCACAAGGTAAATCCGCCTCCCAAAAGCAAAGCTGTCAAATCTTTAGAGACCTGTAGTGCTTCAGATACTGACTCAAATGAATGAAGAAAATCGTCAACGTAAAATGATGATTTTAACACTTCAGAAGCCTTAGGAGAATACAACGGGCCATCCTGTTCAGCAAGTAATTTCAACGTACGTATGGCTAGAAAAGCAGAGGGCTTTAGTCCATAGGTTAAGGTTTTTAGCCGAAAAATCTTGACAGGTTTAGTAGGCTCGTCGCGCCAAAGAATTCTCTGAAGGTCGCACTGTTGTTGATCGACCAAAATCTGCCTATACATTTGCTTGATATCAGATATCACTGCGATAGGGAACAAGCGAAAATTCATCAAGACAGAAGAAATGTCAGATTGAATAGGAGGGCCTGATAATAATGTGTCATTCAGAGAAGTTCCATTGGCATCCAAAGCAGAGCCATTAAAGACCACCCTTATGTTTTCCTTTAAAATCTCATTCTTCCAAACTGGATGATGATTGAGGTAAATGACTTCAGATGGGGTATAAGAAGCCTCATCTTTCTTGGTAACAACCTCCATGTGATCAAGCGCCTCATATTCCTCCATAAACGTGGAGTATTGAGCTTTAACAACAGGGTCACATTTAAATTTGTTTTCCACAGCATAGAGTGCTCTAAGAGCCCTAGGGTGTGTTTCAAATAAAAGAGGTGGATTATCCACTCGGGGCATTGTTACAACAAATCTACCCTCTGAATTGCGTTTGGTTGTTTCACGAAACAGTTTTTCACACATTTCATTTTCAACCGAGGAAGGTGAAACTGAATCTATAGTTTCGATTTTCCAAAATCTTTCTAAGTTGTAATCGAGACTTGTATTGACAAAATGACATTGAGAGAAATTTTGAAACGACTTACGAGGGACCTGACCCGTTACTAACCAACCTAGCTTGGTATGATGAACAAACACTCCAGGTGATATTTTAACCTTAGAGCTAAGGAGACATTGCCAAAATACTTGGGCACTGAGAAGTATGTCTACCGGGGCGCTCGTATTAAATGTTGGGTCCGCCAACTGAATGTTATGAGGAAATTGCCACTTTCTAATTTCAAAAGAAGTACTAGGGGTATTACTGCCAATAGTATCAATGGCAAGGCGATTCAACTGAAATGTTGTGTTAGAATTAACAGCATCTTTGATGTGAACACGAACAAAATGCAAAGATTTAACATTGCTATTGTTAATACCGGTAACCTGAATTAATGTAGGTTGCTTGGGAAGACCAAGTTTCTTAATGAGACGCTCACTTATGAAGTCATGGGTGGCGGCATTATCCAATAGGGCACGTGCTTCAAGCCATCTACCAGAAGAGTCTTGAACTTTTATTAACACGGTTGATAGTAGCACCTGGGAACTACGAATTGAGCTAGAGCTCTGAGTATAAGATTGCGCATTAGCTCCTGGGGATGCATCTTTAGAACATCCAGGGGAAGGAGCCTGACGTGGCTTTTCAAACCTATGAAGCAAGGTATGATGTTCAGCCTTGCAATGGGAGCAAGTATTTTTAGATAAGCAATCAGGCACCATATGCCTAGTTGACAAACAGTTATAGCAATATCTTTTTTGAGCTATTAATTTGCGTCTTTCATCGGTAGAAAGGGCTTCAAAGGCAACGCAGGAATATAACCTGTGAGGTGCTTTACAGAGAATACAATCCGTTGAGTTATGCTGAACAGTAAAGACAGCAGATTTGTTTATTTTGGAACCGACTGGTTTCACAACATTAGATTTGTTATCTGCACTTCCTGACATATGACAGGTTACGGCTGACAAAACCTGACATCTATTATTCATAAACGTAAGCAATGAGCCATAAGTATATGAAGTGTCATTTGTTAATTCCCTTTCATACAGTACAACTACAGTACAAATACAGTACAACTACAGTACAACTACAGTACAACTACAGTACAAATACAGTACACATACAGTACAACTAGAGTACAACTACAGTACAACTACAGTACAAATACAGTACACATACAGTACAACTACAGTACAACTACAGTACAACTACAGTACAAGTACAGTTAAAATACAGTACACATACAGTACAACTACAGTACAACTACAGTACAACTACAGTACAACTACAGTACAACTACAGTACAAATACAGTACACATACAGCACAACTACACTACAACTACAGTACAAATACAGTACACATACAGTACAACTACAGTACAACTACAGTACAAATACAGTCCAACTACAGTACACATACAGTACAAGTACAGTACAACTACAGTACAACTACAGTACAACTAAACTACAAATACAGTACACATACAGTACAACTACAGTACAACTACAGTACAAATACAGTACACATACAGTACAACTACAGTACAAATACAGTACAAGTACAGTACAACTACAGTACAACTACAGTACAACTACAGTACAACTACAGTACAAATACAGTACACATACAGTACAAGTACAGTACAACTACAGTACACATACAGTACAACTACAGTACAACTACAGTACAAGTACAGTACAACTACAATACACATACAGTACAACTACAGTACAACTACAGTACAACTACAGTACACATACAGTACAAATACAGTACACATACAGTACAACTACAGTACAACTACAGTACAAATACAGTACACATACAGTACAACTACAGTACAACTACAGTACAACTACAGTACAAATACAGTACACATACAGTACAACTACAGTACAAATACAGTACAAGTACAGTACAACTACAGTACAAATACAGTACACATACAGTACAACTACAGTACAAATACAGTACAAGTACAGTACAACTACAGTACAACTACAGTACAACTACAGTACACATACAGTACAAATACAGTACAACCACAGTACAACTACAGTACAAATACAGTACACATACAGTACAAATACAGTACAAGTACAGTACAACTACAGTACACATACAGTACAACTACAGTACAACTACAGTACAAGTACAGTACAACTACAGTACACATACAGTACAACTACAGTACAACTACAGTACAAATACAGTACACATACAGTACAACTACAGTACAACTACAGTACAATACAGTACAAATACAGTACAAATACAGTACAACTACAGTACAAATACAGTACACATACAGTACAACTACAGTACAAGTACAGTACAACTACAGTACACATACAGTACAACTACAGTACAACTACAGTACAAATACAGTACACATACTGTACAAATACAGTACACATACAGTACAAATACAGTACACATACAGTACAACTACAGTACAACTACAGTACAACTACAGTACAAATACAGTACAACTACAGTACAAATACAGTACAACTACAGTACAAGTACAGTTAAAATACAGTACACATACAGTACAACTACAGTACAACTACAGTACAAATACAGTACACATACAGTACAAATACAGTACAACTACAGTACAACTACAGTACAAATACAGTACACATACAGTACAAATACAGTACAAGTACAGTACAACTACAGTACACATACAGTACAACTACAGTACAACTACAGTACAAGTACAGTACAACTACAGTACATATACAGTACAACTACAGTACAACTACAGTACAAATACAGTACACATACAGTACAACTACAGTACAACTACAGTATAATACAGTACAAATACAGTACAAATACAGTACAACTACAGTACAAATACAGTACACATACAGTACAACTACAGTACAAGTACAGTACAACTACAGTACACATACAGTACAACTACAGTACAACTACAGTACAACTACAGTACAAATACAGTACACATACAGTACAAATACAGTACACATACAGTACAAATACAGTACACATACAGTACAACTACAGTACAACTACAGTACAAATACAGTACAACTACAGTACAAATACAGTACAACTACAGTACACATACAGTACAACTACAGTACAAGTACAGTACAAGTACAGTACAACTACAGTACAACTACAGTACAAGTACAGTACAAATACAGTACACATACAGTACAACTACAGTACAACTACAGTACAAGTACAGTACAAATACAGTACAAATACAGTACAACTACAGTACAACTACAGTACACATACAGTACAACTACAGTACACATACAGTACAACTACAGTACAACTACAGTACAAATACAGTACAACTACAGTACAACTACAGTACAAGTAAAGTACAAATACAGTACAACTACAGTACACATACAGTACAACTACAGTACAAATACAGTACAACTACAGTACAACTACAGTACAAGTACAGTACAAATACAGTACACATACAGTACAACTACAGTACAACTACAATACAACTACAGTACAAGTACAGTACAACTACAGTACAACTACAGTACAACTACAGTACAATACAGTACAAATACAGTACAAATACAGTACAACTACAGTACAACTACAGTACAAATACAGTACACATACAGTACAACTACAGTACAAGAACAGTACAACTACAGTACACATACAGTACAACTACAGTACAACTACAGTACACATACAGTACAACTACAGTACAAGTACAGTACACATACAGTACACATACAGTACAAGTACAGTACAAATACAGTACACATACAGTACAACTACAGTACACATACAGTACAACTACAGTACACATACAGTACAACTACAGTACAAATACAGTACACAAACAGTACAAATACAGTACACATACAGTACAACTACAGTACAACTGCAGTACAACTAAAGTACAACTACAGTACACATACAGTACAACTACAGTACAACTACAGTACACATACAGTACAACTACAGTACAACTACAGTACAACTACAGTACACATACAGTAGACATACAGTACAACTACAAGTACAACTACAGTACACATGCAGTACACATACAGTACAACTACAGTAAACATACAGTACAAATACAGTACACATACAGTACAACAACAGTACAACTACAGTACAACTACAGTACAAATACTGTACAACTACAGTACAACTACAGTACAACTAGAGTACAACTACAGTACACATACAGTACACATACAGTACACATACAGTGTACATACAGTACACATACAGTACACATACACTACACATAGAGTACAACTACAGTACAACTACAGTACAACTACAGTACACATACAGTACACATACAGTACAACTACAGTACACATACAGTACAACTACAGTACACATACAGTACACATACAGTACACATACAGTACAACTACAGTACAACTACAGTACAACTACAGTACAAATACAGTACACATACAGTACAACTACAGTGCACATACAGTACACATACAGTACACATACAGTACAACTACAGTACAACTACAGTACAACTACAGTACACATACAGTACAACTACAGTACAACTACAGTACACATACAGTACAACTACAGTACACATACAGTACACATACAGTACACATACAGTACAACTACAGTACAACTACAGTACAACTACAGTACAAATACAGTACACATACAGTACAACTACAGTACAACTACAGTACACATACAGTACAACTACAGTACAACTACAGTACAACTACAGTACACATACAGAACACATACAGTACAACTACAGTACACAAACAGTACACATACAGTACACATACAGTACAACTACAGTACACATACAGTACACATACAGTACAACTACAGTACAACTACAGTACAACTACAGTACAAATACAGTAAAACTACAGTACAACTACAGTACAACTACAGTACACATACAGTACACATACAGTACAACTACAGTACACATACAGTACAACTACAGTACAACTACAGTACACATACAGTACACATACAGTACAACTACAGTACACATACAGTACAAATACAGTACACATACAGTACAACTACAGTACAACTACAGTACAAATACAGTTAAAATAAAGTACACATACAGTACAACTACAGTACAACTAGAGTACAACTACAGTACAACTACAGTACAAGTACAGTACAAATACAGTACAACTACAGTACAAGTACAGTACAAATACAGTACAACTACAGTACAACTACAGTACAAGTACAACACAAATACAGTACACATACAGTACAACTACAGTACAACTACAGTACAACTACAGTACAAGTACAGTACAAGTACAGTACAACTACAGTACAACTACAGTACAAGTACAGTACAAGTACAGTACACATACAGTACAACTATAGTACAAGTACAGTACAAGTACAGTACAACTACAGTACAACTACAGTACTGGTACAGTACAAATACAGTACAACTACAGTACACATACAGTACAACTACAGTACAACTACATTACAACTACAGTACAAGTACAGTACAAGTACAGTACAACTACAGTACAACTACAGTACAAGTACAGTACAAATACAGTACAACTACAGTACACATACAGTACAACTACAGTACAAGTACAGTACAAGTACAGTACAAGTACAGTACAACTACTGTACAACTACAGTACAAGTACAGTACAAATACAGTACACATACAGTACAACTACAGTACAACTACAGTACAACTACAGTACAAGTACAGTACAAATACAGTACAACTACAGTACACATACAGTACAACTACAGTACAAGTACAGTACAAGTACAGTACAAGTACAGTACAACTACAGTACAACTACAGTACAAATACAGTACACATACAGTACAACTACAGTACAACTACAGTACAACTACAGTACAAATACAGTACACATACAGTACAACTACAGTACAAATACAGTACAACTACAGTACAACTACAGTACAAATACAGTACACATACAGTACAACTAGAGTACAACTACAGTACAACTACAGTACAAATACAGTACACATACAGTACAACTACAGTACAACTACAGTACAACTACAGTACAAGTACAGTTAAAATACAGTACACATACAGTACAACTACAGTACAACTACAGTACAACTACAGTACAACTACAGTACAACTACAGTACAAATACAGTACACATACAGTACAACTACAGTACAACTACAGTACAAATACAGTACACATACTGTACAACTACAGTACAACTACAGTACAAATACAGTACAACTACAGTACACATACAGTACAAGTACAGTACAACTACAGTACAACTACAGTACAACTACACTACAAATACAGTACACATACAGTACAACTACAGTACAACTACAGTACAACTACAGTACAACTACAGTACAAATGCAGTACACATACAGTACAACTACAGTACAAATACAGTACAAGTACAGTACAACTACAGTACAACTACAGTACAACTACAGTACAACTACAGTACAAATACAGTACACATACAGTACAAGTACAGTACAACTACAGTACACATACAGTACAACTACAGTACAACTACAGTACAAGTACAGTACAACTACAATACACATACAGTACAACTAGAGTACAACTACAGTACAACTACAGTACAAATACAGTACACATACAGTACAACTACAGTACAACTACAGTACAACTACAGTACAACTACAGTACAACTACAGTACAACTACAGTACAACTACAGTACAAATACAGTACAACTACCGTACACATACAGTACAACTAGAGTACAACTACAGTACAACTACAGTACAAATACAGTACAACTACAGTACACATATAGTACAAGTACAGTACAACTACAATACAACTACAGTACAACTACACTACAAATACAGTACACATACAGTACAACTACAGTACAACTACAGTACAACTACAGTACAAATACAGTACACATACAGTACAACTACAGTACAAATACAGTACAAGTACAGTACAACTACAGTACAACTACAGTACAACTACAGTACAACTACAGTACAAATACAGTACACATACAGTACAAGTACAGTACAACTACAGTACACATACAGTACAACTACAGTTCAACTACAGTACAAGTACAGTACAACTACAATACACATACAGTACAACTACAGTACAACTACAGTACACATACAGTACAAATACAGTACACATACAGTACAACTACAGTACAACTACAATACAAATACAGTACACATACAGTACAACTACAGTACAACTACAGTACAACTACAGTACAAATACAGTACACATACAGTACAACTACAGTACAAATACAGTACAAGTACAGTACAACTACAGTACAAATACAGTACACATACAGTACAACTACAGTACAAATACAGTACAAGTACAGTACAACTACAGTACAACTACAGTACAAATACAGTACAACGACATTACAACTACAGTACAAATACAGTACACATACAGTACAAATACAGTACAAGTACAGTACAACTACAGTACACATACAGTACAACTACAGTACAACTACAGTACAAGTACAGTACAACTACAGTACACATACAGTACAACTACAGTACAACTACAGTACAAATACAGTACACATACAGTACAACTACAGTACAACTACAGTATAATACAGTACAAATACAGTACAAATACAGTACAACTACAGTACAACTACAGTACAAATACAGTACACATACAGTACAACTACAGTACAAGTACAGTACAACTACAGTACACATACAGTACAACTACAGTACAACTACAGTACAACTACAGTACAAATACAGTACACATACAGTACAAATACAGTACACATACAGTACAAATACAGTACACATACAGTACAACTACAGTACAACTACAGTACAACTACAGTACAAATACAGTACAACTACAGTACACATACAGTACAACTACAGTACAAGTACAGTACAAGTACAGTACAACTACAGTACAACTACAGTACAAGTACAGTACAAATACAGTACACATATAGTACAACTACAGTACAACTACAGTACAAGTACAGTACAAATACAGTTCAAATACAGTACAACTACAGTACAACTACAGTACACATACAGTACAACTACAGTACACATACAGTACAACTACAGTACAACTACAGTACAAATACAGTACAACTACAGTACAACTACAGTACAAGTACAGTACAAATACAGTACAACTACAGTACACATACAGTACAACTACAGTACAAATACAGTACAACTACAGTACAACTACAGTACAAGTACACTACAAATACAGTACACATACAGTACAACTACAGTACAACTACAATACAACTACAGTACAAGTACAGTACAACTACAGTACAACTACAGTACAACTACAGTACAATACAGTACAAATACAGTACAAATACAGTACAACTACAGTACAACTACAGTACAAATACAGTACACATACATTACAACTACAGTACAAGAACAGTACAACTACAGTACACATACAGTACAACTACAGTACAACTACAGTACACATACAGTACAACTACAGTACAAGTACAGTACACATACAGTACACATACAGTACAACTACAGTACAAATACAGTACACATACAGTACAACTACAGTACACATACAGTACAACTACAGTACACATACAGTACACATACAGTACAACTACAGTACAAATACAGTACACAAACAGTACAAATACAGTACACATACAGAACAACTACAGTACAACTGCAGTACAACTAAAGTACAACTACAGTACACATACAGTACAACTACAGTACAACTACAGTACACATACAGTACAACTACAGTACAACTACAGTACAACTACAGTACACATACAGTACACATACAGTAAAACTACAAGTACAACTACAGTACACATACAGTACACATACAGTACAACTACAGTAAACATACAGTACAAATACAGTACACATACAGTACAACAACAGTACAACTACAGTACAACTACAGTACAAATACTGTACAACTACAGTACAACTACAGTACAACTACAGTACAACTACAGTACAACTAGAGTACAACTACAGTACACATACAGTACACATACAGTACACATACAGTGTACATTCAGTACACATACAGTACACATACACTACACATACAGTACAACTACAGTACAACTACAGTACAACTACAGTACACATACAGTACACATACCGTACAACTACAGTACACATACAGTAAAACTACAGTACACATACAGTACACATACAGTACACATACAGTACAACTACAGTACAACTACAGTACAACTACAGTACAAATACAGTACACATACAGTACAACTAAAGTACACATACAGTACACATACAGTACACATACAGTACAACTACAGTACAACTACAGTACAACTACAGTACAAATACAGTACACATACAGTACAACTACAGTACAACTACAGTACACATACAGTACACATACAGTACAACTACAGTACACATACAGTACACATACAGTACACATACAGTACAACTACAGTACAACTACAGTACAACTACAGTACAAATACAGTACACATACAGTACAACTACAGTACAACTTCAGTACACATACAGTACACATACAGTACAACTACAGTACACATACAGTACACATACAGTACACATACAGTACAACTACAGTACACATACAGTACAACTACAGAACAACTACAGTACAACTACAGTACACATACAGTACACATACAGTACACATACAGTACAACTACAGTACAACTACAGTACAACTACAGTACACATACAGAACACATACAGTACAACTACAGTACACAAACAGTACACATACAGTACACATACAGTACAACTACAGTACACATACAGTACACATACAGTACAACTACAGTACAACTACAGTACAACTACAGTACAAATACAGTAAAACTACAGTACTACTACAGTACAACTACAGTACAACTACAGTACACATACAGTACACATACAGTACAACTACAGTGCACATACAGTACAACTACAGTACAACTACAGTACACATACAGTACACATACAGTACAACTACAGTACACATACAGTACAAATACAGTACACATACAGTACAACTACAGTACAACTACAGTACAAATACAGTTGAAATAAAGTACACATACAGTACAACTACAGTAAAACTACAGTACAACTACAGTACAACTACAGTACAAGTACAACACAAATACAGTACACATACAGTACAACTACAGTACAACTACAGTACAACTACAGTACAAGTACAGTACAACTACAGTACAACTACAGTACAAGTACAGTACAAGAACAGTACACATACAGTACAACTACAGTACAAGTACAGTACAAGTACAGTACAACTACAGTACAAGTACAGTACAAATACAGTACAACTACAGTACACATACAGTACAACTACAGTACAACTACAGTACAACTACAGTACAAGTACAGTACAAGTACAGTACAAGTACAGTACAACTACAGTACAACTACAGTACAAGTACAGTACAAATAGAGTACAACTACAGTACACATACAGTACAACTACAGTACAAGTACAGTACAAGTACAGTACAAGTACAGTACAAGTACAGTACAACTACAGTACAACTACAGTACAAGTACAGTACAAATACAGTACACATACAGTACAACTACAGTACAACTACAGTACAACTACAGTACAAGTACAGTACAAATACAGTACAACTACAGTACACATACAGTACAACTACAGTACAAGTACAGTACAAGTACAGTACAAGTACAGTACAAGTACAGTACAACTACAGTACAACTACAGTACAAATACAGTACACATACAGTACAACTACAGTACAACTACAGTACAACTACAGTACAAATACAGTACACATACAGTACAACTACAGTACAAATACAGTACAACTACAGTACAACTACTGTACAACTACAGTACAAATACAGTACACATACAGTACAACTAGAGTACAACTACAGTACAACTACAGTACAAATACAGTACACATACAGTACAACTACAGTACAACTACAGTACAACTACAGTACAAGTACAGTTAAAATACAGTACACATACAGTACAACTACGGTACAACTACAGTACAACTACAGTACAACTACATTACAAATACAGTACACATACATTACAACTACAGTACAACTACAGTACAAATACAGTACACATACAGTACAACTACAGTACAACTACAGTACAAATACAGTACAACTACAGTACACATACAGTACAAGTACAGTACAACTACAGTACAACTACAGTACAACTACACTACAAATACAGTACACATACAGTACAACTACAGTACAACTACAGTACAACTACAGTACAAATGCAGTACACATACAGTACAACTACAGTACAAATACAGTACAAGTACAGTACAACTACAGTACAACTACAGTACAACTACAGTACAACTACAGTACAAATACAGTACACATACAGTACAAGTACAGTACAACTACAGTACACATACAGTACAACTACAGTACAACTACAGTACAATTACAGTACAACTACAATACACATACAGTACAACTAGAGTACAACTACAGTACAAATACAGTACAAATACAGTACACATACAGTACAACTACAGTACAACTACATTACAACTACAGTACAAGTACAGTACAAGTACAGTACAACTACAGTACAACTACAGTACAAGTACAGTACAAATACAGTACAACTACAGTACACATACAGTACAACTACAGTACAAGTACAGTACAAGTACAGTACAAGTACAGTACAAGTACAGTACAACTACAGTACAAGTACAGTACAAATACAGTACACATACAGTACAACTACAGTACAACTACTGTACAACTACAGTACAAGTACAGTACAAATACAGTACAACTACAGTACACATACAGTACAACTACAGTACAAGTACAGTACAAGTACAGTACAAGTACAGTACAAGTACAGTACAAGTACAGTACAACTACAGTACAACTACAGTACAAATACAGTACACATACAGTACAACTACAGTACAACTACAGTACAACTACAGTACAAATACAGTACACATACAGTACAACTACAGTACAAATACAGTACAACTACAGTACAACTACAGTACAACTACAGTACAAATACAGTACACATACAGTACAACTAGAGTACAACTACAGTACAACTACAGTACAAATACAGTACACATACAGTACAACTACAGTACAACTACAGTACAAGTACAGTTAAAATACAGTACACATACAGTACAACTACAGTACAACTACAGTACAACTACAGTACAACTACAGTACAACTACAGTACAAATACAGTACACATACAGTACAACTACAGTACAACTACAGTACAAATACAGTACACATACAGTACAACTACAGTACAACTACAGTACAAATACAGTACAACTACAGTACACATACAGTACAAGTACAGTACAACTACAGTACAACTACAGTACAACTACACTACAAATACAGTACACATACAGTACAACTACAGTACAACTACAGTACAACTACAGTACAAATGCAGTACACATACAGTACAACTACAGTACAAATACAGTACAAGTACAGTACAACTACAGTACAACTACAGTACAACTACAGTACAACTACAGTACAAATACAGTACACATACAGTACAAGTACAGTACAACTACAGTACACATACAGTACAACTACAGTACAACTACAGTACAAGTACAGTACAACTACAATACACATACAGTACAACTAGAGTACAACTACAGTACAACTACAGTACAAATACAGTACACATACAGTACAACTACAGTACAACTACAGTACAACTACAGTACAACTACAGTACAACTACAGTACAACTACAGTACAAATACAGTACAACTACCGTACACATACAGTACAACTACAGTACAACTACAGTACAACTACAGTACAAATACAGTACAACTACAGTACACATATAGTACAAGTACAGTACAACTACAATACAACTACAGTACAACTACACTACAAATACAGTACACATACAGTACAACTACAGTACAACTACAGTACAACTACAGTACAAATACAGTACACATACAGTACAACTACAGTACAAATACAGTACAAGTACAGTACAACTACAGTACAACTACAGTACAACTACAGTACAACTACAGTACAAATACAGTACACATACAGTACAAGTACAGTACAACTACAGTACACATACAGTACAACTACAGTTCAACTACAGTACAAGTACAGTACAACTACAATACACATACAGTACAACTACAGTACAACTACAGTACAACTACAGTACACATACAGTACAAATACAGTACACATACAGTACAACTACAGTACAACTACAATACAAATACAGTACACATACAGTACAACTACAGTACAACTACAGTACAACTACAGTACAAATACAGTACACATACAGTACAACTACAGTACAAATACAGTACAAGTACAGTACAACTACAGTACAAATACAGTACACATACAGTACAACTACAGTACAAATACAGTACAAGTACAGTACAAGTACAGTACAACTACAGTACAACTACAGTACAAATACAGTACAACCACATTACAACAACAGTACAAATACAGTACACATACAGTACAAATACAGTACAAGTACAGTACAACTACAGTACACATACAGTACAACTACAGTACAACTACAGTACAACTACAGTACACATACAGTACAACTACAGTACAACTACAGTACAAATACAGTACACATACAGTACACCTACAGTACAACTACAGTATAATACAGTACAAATACAGTACAAATACAGTACAACTACAGTACAACTACAGTACAAATACAGTACACATACAGTACAACTACAGTACAAGTACAGTACAACTACAGTACACATACAGTACAACTACAGTACAACTACAGTACAACTACAGTACACATACAGTACAAATACAGTACACATACAGTACAAATACAGTACACATACAGTACAACTACAGTACAACTACAGTACAACTACAGTACAAATACAGTACAACTACAGTACAAATACAGTACAACTACAGTACACATACAGTACAACTACAGTACAAGTACAGTACAAGTACAGTACAACTACAGTACAAGTACAGTACAAATACAGTACACATACAGTACAACTACAGTACAACTACAGTACAAGTACAGTACAAATACAGTACAAATACAGTACAACTACAGTACAACTACAGTACACATACAGTACAACTACAGTACACATACAGAACAACTACAGTACAACTACAGTACAAATACAGTATAACTACAGTACAACTACAGTACAAGTACAGTACCAATACAGTACAACTACAGTACACATACAGTACAACTACAGTACAAATACAGTACAACTACAGTACAACTACAGTACAAGTACAGTACAAATACAGTACACATACAGTACAACTACAGTACAACTACAATACAACTACAGTACAAGTACAGTACAACTACAGTACAACTACAGTACAACTACAGTACAATACAGTACAAATACAGTACAAATACAGTACAACTACAGTACAACTACAGTACAAATACAGTACACATACATTACAACTACAGTACAAGAACAGTACAACTACAGTACACATACAGTACAACTACAGTACAACTACAGTACACATACAGTACAACTACAGTACAAGTACAGTACACATACAGTACACATACAGTACAACTACAGTACAAATACAGTACACATACAGTACAACTACAGTACACATACAGTACAACTACAGTACACATACAGTACACATACAGTACAACTACAGTACAAATACAGTACACAAACAGTACAAATACAGTACACATACAGAACAACTACAGTACAACTGCAGTACAACTAAAGTACAACTACAGTACACATACAGTACAACTACAGTACAACTACAGTACACATACAGTACAACTACAGTACAACTACAGTACAACTACAGTACACATACAGTACACATACAGTAAAACTACAAGTACAACTACAGTACACATACAGTACACATACAGTACACATACAGTGTACATACAGTACACATACAGTACACATACACTACACATACAGTACAACTACAGTACAACTACAGTACAACTACAGTACACATACAGTACACATACCGTACAACTACAGTACACATACAGTAAAACTACAGTACACATACAGTACACATACAGTACACATACAGTACAACTACAGTACAACTACAGTACAACTACAGTACAAATACAGTACACATACAGTACAACTAAAGTACACATACAGTACACATACAGTACACATACAGTACAACTACAGTACAACTACAGTACAACTACAGTACAAATACAGTACACATACAGTACAACTACAGTACAACTACAGTACACATACAGTACACATACAGTACAACTACAGTACACATACAGTACACATACAGTACAACTACAGTACAACTACAGTACAACTACAGTACAAATACAGTACACATACAGTACAACTACAGTACAACTACAGTACACATACAGTACACATACAGTACAACTACAGTACACATACAGTACACATACAGTACACATACAGTACAACTACAGTACACATACAGTACAACTACAGTACAACTACAGTACAACTACAGTACACATACAGTACACATACAGTACACATACAGTACAACTACAGTACAACTACAGTACAACTACAGTACACATACAGAACACATACAGTACAACTACAGTACACAAACAGTACACATACAGTACACATACAGTACAACTACAGTACACATACAGTACACATACAGTACAACTACAGTACAACTACAGTACAACTACAGTACAAATACAGTAAAACTACAGTACTACTACAGTACAACTACAGTACAACTACAGTACACATACAGTACACATACAGTACAACTACAGTACACATACAGTACAACTACAGTACACATACAGTACACATACAGTACAACTACAGTACACATACAGTACAAATACAGTACACATACAGTACAACTACAGTACAACTACAGTACAAATACAGTTGAAATAAAGTACACATACAGTACAACTACAGTACAACTACAGTACAACTACAGTACAAGTACAGTACAAATACAGTACAACTACAGTACAAGTACAGTACAAATACAGTACAACTACAGTACAACTACAGTACAAGTACAACACAAATACAGTACACATACAGTACAACTACAGAACAACTACAGTACAACTACAGTACAAGTACAGTACAAGTACAGTACAACTACAGTACAACTACAGTACAAGTACAGTACAAGAACAGTACACATACAGTACAACTACAGTACAAGTACAGTACAAGTACAGTACAACTACAGTACAACTACAGTACAAGTACAGTACAAATACAGTACAACTACAGTACACATACAGTACAACTACAGTACAACTACAGTACAACTACAGTACAAGTACAGTACAAGTACAGTACAAGTACAGTACAACTACAGTACAACTACAGTACAAGTACAGTACAAATAGAGTACAACTACAGTACACATACAGTACAACTACAGTACAAGTACAGTACAAGTACAGTACAAGTACAGTACAACTACAGTACAACTACAGTACAAGTACAGTACAAATACAGTACACATACAGTACAACTACAGTACAACTACAGTACAACTACAGTACAAGTACAGTACAAATACAGTACAACTACAGTACACATACAGTACAACTACAGTACAAGTACAGTACAAGTACAGTACAAGTACAGTACAAGTACAGTACAACTACAGTACAACTACAGTACAAATACAGTACACATACAGTACAACTACAGTACAACTACAGTACAACTACAGTACAAATACAGTACACATACAGTACAACTACAGTACAAATACAGTACAACTACAGTACAACTACTGTACAACTACAGTACAAATACAGTACACATACAGTACAACTAGAGTACAACTACAGTACAACTACAGTACAAATACAGTACACATACAGTACAACTACAGTACAACTACAGTACAACTACAGTACAAGTACAGTTAAAATACAGTACACATTCAGTACAACTACGGTACAACTACAGTACAACTACAGTACAACTACATTACAAATACAGTACACATACATTACAACTACAGTACAACTACAGTACAAATACAGTACACATACAGTACAACTACAGTACAACTACAGTACAAATACAGTACAACTACAGTACACATACAGTACAAGTACAGTACAACTACAGTACAACTACAGTACAACTACACTACAAATACAGTACACATACAGTACAACTACAGTACAACTACAGTACAACTACAGTACAAATGCAGTACACATACAGTACAACTACAGTACAAATACAGTACAAGTACAGTACAACTACAGTACAACTACAGTACAACTACAGTACAACTACAGTACAAATACAGTACACATACAGTACAAGTACAGTACAACTACAGTACACATACAGTACAACTACAGTACAACTACAGTACAATTACAGTACAACTACAATACACATACAGTACAACTAGAGTACAACTACAGTACAACTACAGTACAAATACAGTACACATACAGTACAACTACAGTACAACTACAATACAACTACAGTACAAGTACAGTTAAAATACAGTACACATACAGTACAACTACAGTACAACTACAGTACAACTACAGTACAACTACAGTACAAATACAGTACACATACAGTACAACTACAGTACAACTACAGTACAAATACCGTACACATACAGTACAACTACAGTACAACTACAGTACAACTACAGTACAAATACAGTACAACTACAGTACACATACAGTACAAGTACAGTACAACTACAGTACAACTACAGTACAACTACACTACAAATACAGTACACATACAGTACAACTACAGTACAACTACAGTACAACTACAGTAAAAATACAGTACACATACAGTACAACTACAGTACAAATACAGTACAAGTACAGTACAACTACAGTACAACTACAGTACAACTACAGTACAACTACAGTACAAATACAGTACACATACAGTACAACTACAGTACAACTACAATACAAATACAGTACACATACAGTACAACTACAGTACAACTACAATACAACTACAGTACAAATACAGTACACATACAGTACAACTACATTACAAATACAGTACAAGTACAGTACAACTACAGTACAAATACAGTACACATACAGTACAACTACAGTACAAATACAGTACAAGTACAGTACAACTACAGTACAACTACAGTACAACTACAGTACAAATACAGTACACATACAGTACAAATACAGTACAACCACAGTACAACTACAGTACAAATACAGTACACATACAGTACAAATACAGTACAAGTACAGTACAACTACAGTACACATACAGTACAACTACAGTACAACTACAGTACAAGTACAGTACAACTACAGTACACATACAGTACAACTACAGTACAACTACAGTACAAATACAGTACAACTACAGTACAATACAGTACAAATACAGTACAAATACAGTACAACTACAGTACAACTACAGTACAAATACAGTACACATACAGTACAACTACAGTACAAGTACAGTACAACTACAGTACACATACAGTACAACTACAGTACAACTACAGTACAACTACAGTACAAATACAGTACAACTACAGTACAAATACAGTACAACTACAGTACAAGTACAGTTAAAATACAGTACACATACAGTACAACTACAGTACAACTACAGTACAAATACAGTACACATACAGTACAAATACAGTACAACTACAGTACAAATACAGTACACATACAGTACAAATACAGTACAAGTACAGTACAACTACAGTACACATACAGTACAACTACAGTACAACTACAGTACAAGTACAGTACAACTACAGTACACATACAGTACAACTACAGTACAACTACAGTACAAATACAGTACACATACAGTACAACTACGGTACAACTACAGTATAATACAGTACAAATACAGTACAAATACAGTACAACTACAGTACAACTACAGTACAAATACAGTACACATACAGTACAACTACAGTACAAGTACAGTACAACTACAGTACACATACAGTACAACTACAGTACAACTACAGTACAAATACAGTACACATACAGTACAAATACAGTACACATACAGTACAAATACAGTACACATACAGTACAACTACAGTACAACTACAGTACAACTACAGTACAAATACAGTACAACTACAGTACAAATACAGTACAACTACAGTACACATACAGTACAACTACAGTACAAGTACAGTATAAGTACAGTACAACTGCAGTACAACTACAGTACAAGTACAGTACAAATACAGTACACATACAGTACAACTACAGTACTACTACAGTACAAGTACAGTACAAATACAGTACAAATACAGTACAACTACAGTACAACTACAGTACACATACAGTACAACTACAGTACACATACAGTACAACTACAGTACAACTACAGTACAAATACAGTACAACTACAGTACAACTACAGTACAAGTACAGTACAAATACAGTACAACTACAGTACACATACAGTACAACTACAGTACAAATACAGTACAACTACAGTACAACTACAGTACAAGTACAGTAAAAATACAGTACACATACAGTACAACTACAGTACAACTACAATACAACTACAGTACAAGTACAGTACAACTACAGTACAACTACAGTACAATACAGTACAAATACAGTACAAATACAGTACAACTACAGTACAACTACAGTACAAATACAGTACACATACATTACAACTACAGTACAAGAACAGTACAACTACAGTACACATACAGTACAACTACAGTACAACTACAGTACACATACAGTACAACTACAGTACAAGTACAGTACACATACAGTACACATACAGTACAACTACAGTACAAATACAGTACACATACAGTACAACTACAGTACACATACAGTACAACTACAGTACACATACAGTACACATACAGTACAACTACAGTACAAATACAGTACACAAACAGTACAAATACAGTACACATACAGAACAACTACAGTACAACTGCAGTACAACTAAAGTACAACTACAGTACACATACAGTACAACTACAGTACAACTACAGTACACATACAGTACAACTACAGTACAACTACAGTACAACTACAGTACACATACAGTACACATACAGTAAAACTACAAGTACAACTACAGTACACATACAGTACACATACAGTACAACTACAGTAAACATACAGTACACTTACAGTACAACAACAGTACAACTACAGTACAACTACAGTACAAATACTGTACAACTACAGTACAACTACAGTACAACTACAGTACAACTACAGTACAACTAGAGTACAACTACAGTACACATACAGTACACATACAGTACACATACAGTACACATACAGTGTACATACAGTACACATACAGTACACATACACTACACATACAGTACAACTACAGTACAACTACAGTACAACTACAGTACACATACAGTACACATACAGTACAACTACAGTACACATACAGTAAAACTACAGTACACATACAGTACACATACAGTACACATACAGTACAACTACAGTACAACTACAGTACAACTACAGTACAAATACAGTACACATACAGTACAACTAAAGTACACATACAGTACACATACAGTACACATACAGTACAACTACAGTACAACTACAGTACAACTACAGTACAAATACAGTACACATACAGTACAACTACAGTACAACTACAGTACACATACAGTACACATACAGTACAACTACAGTACACATACAGTACACATACAGTACACATACAGTACAACTACAGTACAACTACAGTACAACTACAGTACAAATTCAGTACACATACAGTTCAACTACAGTACAACTACAGTACACATACAGTACACATACAGTACAACTACAGCACACATACAGTACACATACAGTACACATACAGTACAACTACAGTACACATACAGTACAACTACAGTACAACTACAGTACAACTACTGTACAACTACAGTACACATACAGTACACATACAGTACGCATACAGTACAACTACAGTACAACTACAGTACAACTACAGTACACATACAGAACACATACAGTACAACTACAGTACACAAACAGTACACATACAGTACACATACAGTACACGTACAGTACAACTACAGTACAACTACAGTACAACTACAGTACAAATACAGTAAAACTACAGTACTACTACAGTACAACTACAGTACAACTACAGTACACATACAGTACACATACAGTACAACTACAGTACACATACAGTACAACTACAGTACAACTACAGTACACATACAGTACACATACAGTACAACTACAGTACACATACAGTACAAATACAGTACACATACAGTACAACTACAGTACAACTACAGTACAAATACAGTTAAAATAAAGTACACATACAGTACAACTACAGTACAACTACAGTACAACTACAGTACAAGTACAGTACAAATACAGTACAACTACAGTACAAGTACAGTACAAATACAGTACAACTACAGTACAACTACAGTACAAGTACAACACAAATACAGTACACATACAGTACAACTACAGTACAACTACAGGACAACTACAGTACAAGTACAGTACAAGTACAGTACAACTACAGTACAACTACAGTACAACTACAGTACAAGTACAGTACAAGAACAGTACACATACAGTACAACTACAGTACAAGTACAGTACAAGTACAGTACAACTACAGTACAACTACAGTACAAGTACAGTACAAATACAGTACAACTACAGTACACATACAGTACAACTACAGTACAACTACAGTACAACTACAGTACAAGTACAGTACAAGTACAGTACAAGTACAGTACAAGTACAGTACAACTACAGTACAACTACAGTACAAGTACAGTACAAATAGAGTACAACTACAGTACACATACAGTACAACTACAGTACAAGTACAGTACAAGTACAGTACAAGTACAGTACAACTACAGTACAACTACAGTACAAATACAGTACACATACAGTACAACTACAGTACAACTACAGTACAACTACAGTACAAATACAGTACACATACAGTACAACTACAGTACAAACACAGTACAACTACAGTACAACTACTGTACAACTACAGTACAAATACAGTACACATACAGTACAACTAGAGTACAACTACAGTACAACTACAGTACAAATACAGTACACATACAGTACAACTACAGTACAACTACAGTACAAGTACAGTTAAATAACAGTACACATACAGTACAACTACGGTACAACTACAGTACAACTACAGTACAACTACATTACAAATACAGTACACATACAGTACAACTACAGTACAACTACAGTACAAATACAGTACACATACAGTACAACTACAGTACAACTACAGTACAAATACAGTACAACTACAGTACACATACAGTACATGTACAGTACAACTACAGTACAACTACAGTACAACTACACTACAAATACAGTACACATACAGTACAACTACAGTACAACTACAGTACAAATGCAGTACACATACAGTACAACTACAGTACAAATACAGTACAAGTACAGTACAACTACAGTACAACTACAGTACAACTACAGTACAAGTACAGTACAAATACAGTACAACTACAGTACAACTACAGTACAAGTACAACACAAATACAGTACACATACAGTACAACTACAGTACAACTACAGTACAACTACAGTACAAGTACAGTACAAGTACAGTACAACTACAGTACAACTACAGTACAAGTACAGTACAAGAACAGTACACATACAGTACAACTACAGTACAAGTACAGTACAAGTACAGTACAACTACAGTACAACTACAGTACAAGTACAGTACAAATACAGTACAACTACAGTACACATACAGTACAACTACAGTACAACTACAGTACAACTACAGTACAAGTACAGTACAAGTACAGTACAAGTACAGTACAACTACAGTACAACTACAGTACAAGTACAGTACAAATAGAGTACAACTACAGTACACATACAGTACAACTACAGTACAAGTACAGTACAAGTACAGTACAAGTACAGTACAACTACAGTACAACTACAGTACAAGTACAGTACAAATACAGTACACATACAGTACAACTACAGTACAACTACAGTACAACTACAGTAAAAATACAGTACACATACAGTACAACTACAGTACAAATACAGTACAAGTACAGTACAACTACAGTACAACTACAGTACAACTACAGTACACATACAGTACAACTACAGTACAACTACAGTACAAATACCGTACACATACAGTACAACTACAGTACAACTACAGTACAACTACAGTACAAATACAGTACAACTACAGTACACATACAGTACAAGTACAGTACAACTACAGTACAACTACAGTACAACTACACTACAAATACAGTACACATACAGTACAACTACAGTACAACTACAGTACAACTACAGTAAAAATACAGTACACATACAGTACAACTACAGTACAAATACAGTACAAGTACAGTACAACTACAGTACAACTACAGTACAACTACAGTACAACTACAGTACAAATACAGTACACATACAGTACAAGTACAGTACAACTACAGTACACATACAGTACAACTACAGTACAACTACAGTACAAGTACAGTACAACTACAATACACATACAGTACAACTACAGTACAACTACAGTACAACTACAGTACACATACAGTACAAATACAGTACACATACAGTACAACTACAGTACAACTACAATACAAATACAGTACACATACAGTACAACTACAGTACAACTACAATACAACTACAGTACAAATACAGTACACATACAGTACAACTACATTACAAATACAGTACAAGTACAGTACAACTACAGTACAAATACAGTACACATACAGTACAACTACAGTACAAATACAGTACAAGTACAGTACAACTACAGTACAACTACAGTACAACTACAGTACAAATACAGTACACATACAGTACAAATACAGTACAACCACAGTACAACTACAGTACAAATACAGTACACATACAGTACAAATACAGTACAAGTACAGTACAACTACAGTACACATACAGTACAACTACAGTACAACTACAGTACAAGTACAGTACAACTACAGTACACATACAGTACAACTACAGTACAACTACAGTACAAATACAGTACAACTACAGTACAACTACAGTACAATACAGTACAAATACAGTACAAATACAGTACAACTACAGTACAACTACAGTACAAATACAGTACACATACAGTATAACTACAGTACAAGTACAGTACAACTACAGTACACATACAGTACAACTACAGTACAACTACAGTACAACTACAGTACAAATACAGTACAACTACAGTACAAATACAGTACAACTACAGTACAAGTACAGTTAAAATACAGTACACATACAGTACACATACAGTACAACTACAGTACACATACAGTACAACTACAGTACACATACAGTACACATACAGTACACATACAGTACAACTACAGTACAACTACAGTACAACTACAGTACAAATACAGTACACATACAGTACAACTACAGTACACATACAGTACACATACAGTACACATACAGTACAACTACAGTACAACTACAGTACAACTACAGTACAAATACAGTACACATACAGTACAACTACAGTACACATACAGTACACATACAGTACAAATACAGTACACATACAGTACACATACAGTACACATACAGTACAACTACAGTACACATACAGTACAACTACAGTACAACTACAGTACAACTACAGTACACATACAGTACACATACAGTACACATACAGTACAACTACAGTACAACTACAGTACAACTACAGTACACATACAGAACACATACAGTACAACTACAGTACACAAACAGTACACATACAGTACACATACAGTACAACTACAGTACACATACAGTACACATACAGTACAACTACAGTACAACTACAGTACAACTACAGTACAAATACAGTAAAACTACAGTACTACTACAGTACAACTACAGTACAACTACAGTACACATACAGTACACATACAGTACAACTACAGTACACATACAGTACAACTACAGTACAACTACAGTACACATACAGTACACATACAGTACAACTACAGTACACATACAGTACAAATACAGTACACATACAGTACAACTACAGTACAACTACAGTACAAATACAGTTAAAATAAAGTACACATACAGTACAACTACAGTACAACTACAGTACAACTACAGTACAACTACAGTACAAGTACAGTACAAATACAGTACAACTACAGTACAAGTACAGTACAAATACAGTACAACTACAGTACAACTACAGTACAAGTACAGTACAAATACAGTACACATACAGTTAAACTACAGTACAACTACAGTACAAGTACAGTACAAGTACAGTACAACTACAGTACAAGTACAGTACACATACAGTACAACTACAGTACAAGTACAGTACAAGTACAGTACAACTACAGTACAACTACAGTACAAATACAGTACAACTACAGTACACATACAGTACAACTACAGTACAACTACAGTACAACTACAGTACAAGTACAGTACAAGTACAGTACAACTACAGTACAACTACAGTACAAGTACAGTACAAATACAGTACAACTACAGTACACATACAGTACAACTACAGTACAAGTACAGTACAAGTAAAGTACAAGTACAGTACAACTACAGTACAACTACAGTACAAGTACAGTACAAATACAGTACACATACAGTACAACTACAGTACAACTACAGTACAAGTACAGTACAAATGCAGTACACATACAGTACAAATACAGTACAACTACAGTACAACTACAGTACAAGTACAGTACAAATACAGTACAACTACAGTACACATACAGTACAACTACAGTACAAGTACAGTACAAGTACAGTACAAGTACAGTACAAGTACAGTACAACTACAGTACAACTACAGTACAAATACAGTACACATACAGTACAACTACAGTACATCTACAGTACAACTACAGTACAAATACAGTACACATACAGTACAACTACAGTACAAATACAGTACAACTACAGTACAACTACAGTACAACTACAGTACAAATACTGTACAAATACAGTACAACTAGAGTACAACTACAGTACAACTACAGTACAAATCCAGTACACATACAGTACAACTACAGTACAACTACAGTACAACTACAGTACAAGTACAGTTAAAATACAGTACACATACAGTACAACTACAGTACAACTACAGTACAACTACAGTACAACTACAGTACAAATACAGTACACATACAGTACAACTACAGTACAACTACAGTACAAATACAGTACACATACAGTACAACTACAGTACAACTACAGTACAAATACAGTACAACTACAGTACACATACAGTACAAGTACAGTACAACTACAGTACAACTACAGTACAACTACACTACAAATACAGTACACATACAGTACAACTACAGTACAAATACAGTACAACTACAGTACAACTACTGTACAACTACAGTACAAATACAGTACACATACAGTACAACTAGAGTACAACTACAGTACAACTACAGTACAAATACAGTACACATACAGTACAACTACAGTACAACTACAGTACAAGTACAGTTAAAATACAGTACACATACAGTACAACTACGGTACAACTACAGTACAACTACAGTACAACTACATTACAAATACAGTACACATACAGTACAACTACAGTACAACTACAGTACAAATACAGTACACATACAGTACAACTACAGTACAACTACAGTACAAATACAGTACAACTACAGTACACATACAGTACATGTACAGTACAACTACAGTACAACTACAGTACAACTACACTACAAATACAGTACACATACAGTACAACTACAGTACAACTACAGTACAAATGCAGTACACATACAGTACAACTACAGTACAAATACAGTACAAGTACAGTACAACTACAGTACAACTACAGTACAACTACAGTACAAGTACAGTACAAATACAGTACAACTACAGTACAACTACAGTACAAGTACAACACAAATACAGTACACATACAGTACAACTACAGTACAACTACAGTACAACTACAGTACAAGTACAGTACAAGTACAGTACAACTACAGTACAACTACAGTACAAGTACAGTACAAGAACAGTACACATACAGTACAACTACAGTACAAGTACAGTACAAGTACAGTACAACTACAGTACAACTACAGTACAAGTACAGTACAAATACAGTACAACTACAGTACACATACAGTACAACTACAGTACAACTACAGTACAACTACAGTACAAGTACATTACAAGTACAGTACAAGTACAGTACAACTACAGTACAACTACAGTACAAGTACAGTACAAATAGAGTACAACTACAGTACACATACAGTACAACTACAGTACAAGTACAGTACAAGTACAGTACAAGTACAGTACAAGTACAGTACAACTACAGTACAACTACAGTACAAGTACAGTACAAATACAGTACACATACAGTACAACTACAGTACAACTACAGTACAACTACAGTAAAAATACAGTACACATACAGTACAACTACAGTACAAATACAGTACAAGTACAGTACAACTACAGTACAACTACAGTACAACTACAGTACACATACAGTACAACTACAGTACAACTACAGTACAAATACCGTACACATACAGTACAACTACAGTACAACTACAGTACAACTACAGTACAAATACAGTACAACTACAGTACACATACAGTACAAGTACAGTACAACTACAGTACAACTACAGTACAACTACACTACAAATACAGTACACATACAGTACAACTACAGTACAACTACAGTACAACTACAGTAAAAATACAGTACACATACAGTACAACTACAGTACAAATACAGTACAAGTACAGTACAACTACAGTACAACTACAGTACAACTACAGTACAACTACAGTACAAATACAGTACACATACAGTACAAGTACAGTACAACTACAGTACACATACAGTACAACTACAGTACAACTACAGTACAAGTACAGTACAACTACAATACACATACAGTACAACTACAGTACAACTACAGTACAACTACAGTACACATACAGTACAAATACAGTACACATACAGTACAACTACAGTACAACTACAATACAAATACAGTACACATACAGTACAACTACAGTACAACTACAATACAACTACAGTACAAATACAGTACACATACAGTACAACTACATTACAAATACAGTACAAGTACAGTACAACTACAGTACAAATACAGTACACATACAGTACAACTACAGTACAAATACAGTACAAGTACATTACAACTACAGTACAACTACAGTACAACTACAGTACAAATACAGTACACATACAGTACAAATACAGTACAACCACAGTACAACTACAGTACAAATACAGTACACATACAGTACAAATACAGTACAAGTACAGTACAACTACAGTACACATACAGTACAACTACAGTACAACTACAGTACAAGTACAGTACAACTACAGTACACATACAGTACAACTACAGTACAACTACAGTACAAATACAGTACAACTACAGTACAACTACAGTACAATACAGTACAAATACAGTACAAATACAGTACAACTACAGTACAACTACAGTACAAATACAGTACACATACAGTACAACTACAGTACAAGTACAGTACAACTACAGTACACATACAGTACAACTACAGTACAACTACAGTACAACTACAGTACAAATACAGTACAACTACAGTACAAATACAGTACAACTACAGTACAAGTACAGTTAAAATACAGTACACATACAGTACACATACAGTACAACTACAGTACACATACAGTACAACTACAGTACACATACAGTACACATACAGTACACATACAGTACAACTACAGTACAACTACAGTACAACTACAGTACAAATACAGTACACATACAGTACAACTACAGTACACATACAGTACACATACAGTACACATACAGTACAACTACAGTACAACTACAGTACAACTACAGTACAAATACAGTACACATACAGTACAACTACAGTACACATACAGTACACATACAGTACAAATACAGTACACATACAGTACACATACAGTACACATACAGTACAACTACAGTACACATACAGTACAACTACAGTACAACTACAGTACAACTACAGTACACATACAGTACACATACAGTACACATACAGTACAACTACAGTACAACTACAGTACAACTACAGTACACATACAGAACACATACAGTACAACTACAGTACACAAACAGTACACATACAGTACACATACAGTACAACTACAGTACACATACAGTACACATACAGTACAACTACAGTACAACTACAGTACAACTACAGTACAAATACAGTAAAACTACAGTACTACTACAGTACAACTACAGTACAACTACAGTACACATACAGTACACATACAGTAAAACTACAGTACACATACAGTACAACTACAGTACAACTACAGTACACATACAGTACACATACAGTACAACTACAGTACACATACAGTACAAATACAGTACACATACAGTACAACTACAGTACAACTACAGTACAAATACAGTTAAAATAAAGTACACATACAGTACAACTACAGTACAACTACAGTACAACTACAGTACAACTACAGTACAAGTACAGTACAAATACAGTACAACTACAGTACAAGTACAGTACAAATACAGTACAACTACAGTACAACTACAGTACAAGTACAGTACAAATACAGTACACATACAGTTAAACTACAGTACAACTACAGTACAAGTACAGTACAAGTACAGTACAACTACAGTACAAGTACAGTACACATACAGTACAACTACAGTACAAGTACAGTACAACTACAGTACAACTACAGTACAAATACAGTACAACTACAGTACACATACAGTACAACTACAGTACAACTACAGTACAACTACAGTACAAGTACAGTACAAGTACAGTACAACTACAGTACAACTACAGTACAAGTACAGTACAAATACAGTACAACTACAGTACACATACAGTACAACTACAGTACAAGTACAGTACAAGTAAAGTACAAGTACAGTACAACTACAGTACAACTACAGTACAAGTACAGTACAAATACAGTACACATACAGTACAACTACAGTACAACTACAGTACAAGTACAGTACAAATGCAGTACACATACAGTACAAATACAGTACAACTACAGTACAACTACAGTACAAGTACAGTACAAATACAGTACAACTACAGTACACATACAGTACAACTACAGTACAAGTACAGTACAAGTACAGTACAAGTACAGTACAACTACAGTACAACTACAGTACAAATACAGTACACATACAGTACAACTACAGTACATCTACAGTACAACTACAGTACAAATACAGTACACATACAGTACAACTACAGTACAAATACAGTACAACTACAGTACAACTACAGTACAACTACAGTACAAATACAGTACAAATACAGTACAACTAGAGTACAACTACAGTACAACTACAGTACAAATCCAGTACACATACAGTACAACTACAGTACAACTACAGTACAACTACAGTACAAGTACAGTTAAAATACAGTACACATACAGTACAACTACAGTACAACTACAGTACAACTACAGTACAACTACAGTACAAATACAGTACACATACAGTACAACTACAGTACAACTACAGTACAAATACAGTACACATACAGTACAACTACAGTACAACTACAGTACAAATACAGTACAACTACAGTACACATACAGTACAAGTACAGTACAACTACAGTACAACTACAGTACAACTACACTACAAATACAGTACACATACAGTACAACTACAGTACAACTACAGTACAACTACAGTACAAATACAGTACACATACAGTACAACTACAGTACAAATACAGTACAAGTACAGTACAACTACAGTACAACTACAGTACAACTACAGTACAACTACAGTACAAATACAGTACACATACAGTACAAGTACAGTACAACTACAGTACACATACAGTACAACTACAGTACAACTACAGTACAAGTACAGTACAACTACAATACACATACAGTACAACTACAGTACAACTACAGTACAACTACAGTACACATACAGTAAAAATACAGTACAACTACAGTACAACTACAGTACAAATACAGTACACATACAGTACAACTACAGTACAAATACAGTACACATACAGTACAACTACAGTACAACTACAGTACAAATACAGTACACATACAGTACAACTACAGTACAAATACAGTACAAATACAGTACAACTACAGTACAACTACAGTACAACTACAGTACAAATACAGTACACATACAGTACAAATACAGTACAACCACAGTACAACTACAGTACAATACAGTACAAATACAGTACAAATACAGTACAACTACAGTACAACTACAGTACAAATACAGTACACATACAGTACAACTACAGTACAAGTACAGTACAACTACAGTACACATACAGTACAACTACAGTACAACTACAGTACAAATACAGTACACATACTGTACAAATACAGTACACATACAGTACAAATACAGTACACATACAGTACAACTACAGTACAACTACAGTACAACTACAGTACAAATACAGTACAACTACAGTACAAATACAGTACAACTACAGTACAAGTACAGTTAAAATACAGTACACATACAGTACAACTACAGTACAACTACAGTACAAATACAGTACACATACAGTACAAATACAGTACAAGTACAGTACAACTACAGTACAACTACAGTACAAGTACAGTACAACTACAGTACACATACAGTACAACCACAGTACAACTACAGTACAAATACAGTACACATACAGTACAAATACAGTACAAGTACAGTACAACTACAGTACACATACAGTACAACTACAGTACAACTACAGTACAAGTACAGTACAACTACAGTACACATACAGTACAACTACAGTACAACTACAGTACAAATACAGTACAACTACAGTACAATACAGTACAAATACAGTACAAATACAGTACAACTACAGTACAACTACAGTACAAATACAGTACACATACAGTACAACTACAGTACAAGTACAGTACAACTACAGTACACATACAGTACAACTACAGTACAACTACAGTACAACTACAGTACAAATACAGTACAACTACAGTACAAATACAGTACAACTACAGTACAAGTACAGTTAAAATACAGTACACATACAGTACAACTACAGTACAACTACAGTACAAATACAGTACACATACAGTACAAATACAGTACAACTACAGTACAAATACAGTACACATACAGTACAAATACAGTACAAGTACAGTACAACTACAGTACACATACAGTACAACTACAGTACAACTACAGTACAAGTACAGTACAACTACAGTATACATACAGTACAACTACAGTACAACTACAGTACAAATACAGTACACATACAGTACAACTACGGTACAACTACAGTATAATACAGTACAAATACAGTACAAATACAGTACAACTACAGTACAACTACAGTACAAATACAGTACACATACAGTACAACTACAGTACAAGTACAGTACAACTACAGTACACATACAGTACAACTACAGTACAACTACAGTACAAATACAGTACACATACAGTACAAATACAGTACACATACAGTACAAATACAGTACACATACAGTACAACTACAGTACAACTACAGTACAACTACAGTACAAATACAGTACAACTACAGTACAAATACAGTACAACTACAGTACACATACAGTACAACTACAGTACAAGTACAGTATAAGTACAGTACAACTGCAGTACAACTACAGTACAAGTACAGTACAAATAGAGTACACATACAGTACAACTACAGTACTACTACAGTACAAGTACAGTACAAATACAGTACAAATACAGTACAACTACAGTACAACTACAGTACACATACAGAACAACTACAGTACACATACAGTACAACTACAGTACAACTACAGTACAAATACAGTACAACTACAGTACAACTACAGTACAAGTACAGTACAAATACAGTACAACTACAGTACACATACAGTACAACTACAGTACAAATACAGTACAACTACAGTACAACTACAGTACAAGTACAGTAAAAATACAGTACACATACAGTACAACTACAGTACAACTACAATACAACTACAGTACAAGTACAGTACAACTACAGTACAACTACAGTACAATACAGTACAAATACAGTACAAATACAGTACAACTACAGTACAACTACAGTACAAATACAGTACACATACATTACAACTACAGTACAAGAACAGTACAACTACAGTACACATACAGTACAACTACAGTACAACTACAGTACACATACAGTACAACTACAGTACAAGTACAGTACACATACAGTACACATACAGTACAACTACAGTACAAATACAGTACACATACAGTACAACTACAGTACACATACAGTACAACTACAGTACACATACAGTACACATACAGTACAAATACAGTACACAAACAGTACAAATACAGTACACATACAGAACAACTACAGTACAACTGCAGTACAACTAAAGTACAACTACAGTACACATACAGTACAACTACAGTACAACTACAGTACACATACAGTACAACTACAGTACAACTACAGTACAACTACAGTACACATACAGTACACATACAGTAAAACTACAAGTACAACTACAGTACACATACAGTACACATACAGTACAACTACAGTAAACATACAGTACAAATACAGTACACTTACAGTACAACAACAGTACAACTACAGTACAACTACAGTACAAATACTGTACAACTACAGTACAACTACAGTACAACTACAGTACAACTACAGTACAACTAGAGTACAACTACAGTACACATACAGTACACATACAGTACACATACAGTGTACATACAGTACACATACAGTACACATACACTACACATACAGTACAACTACAGTACAACTACAGTACAACTACAGTACACATACAGTACACATACAGTACAACTACAGTACACATACAGTAAAACTACAGTACACATACAGTACACATACAGTACACATACAGTACAACTACAGTACAACTACAGTACAACTACAGTACAAATACAGTACACATACAGTACAACTAAAGTACACATACAGTACACATACAGTACACATACAGTACAACTACAGTACAACTACAGTACAACTACAGTACAAATACAGTACACATACAGTACAACTACAGTACAACTACAGTACACATACAGTACACATACAGTACAACTACAGTACACATACAGTACACATACAGTACACATACAGTACAACTACAGTACAACTACAGTACAACTACAGTACAAATTCAGTACACATACAGTTCAACTACAGTACAACTACAGTACACATACAGTACACATACAGTACAACTACAGTACACATACTGTACACATACAGTACACATACAGTACAACTACAGTACACATACAGTACAACTACAGTACAACTACAGTACAACTACAGTACAACTACAGTACAACTACAGTACACATACAGTACACATACAGTACGCATACAGTACAACTACAGTACAACTACAGTACAACTACAGTACACATACAGAACACATACAGTACAACTACAGTACACAAACAGTACACATACAGTACACATACAGTACACGTACAGTACAACTACAGTACAACTACAGTACAACTACAGTACAAATACAGTAAAACTACAGTACTACTACAGTACAACTACAGTACAACTACAGTACACATACAGTACACATACAGTACAACTACAGTACACATACAGTACAACTACAGTACAACTACAGTACACATACAGTACACATACAGTACAACTACAGTACACATACAGTACAAATACAGTACACATACAGTACAACTACAGTACAACTACAGTACAAATACAGTTAAAATAAAGTACACATACAGTACAACTACAGTACAACTACAGTACAACTACAGTACAAGTACAGTACAAATACAGTACAACTACAGTACAAGTACAGTACAAATACAGTACAACTACAGTACAACTACAGTACAAGTACAACACAAATACAGTACACATACAGTACAACTACAGTACAACTACAGTACAACTACAGTACAAGTACAGTACAAGTACAGTACAACTACAGTACAACTACAGTACAAGTACAGTACAAGAACAGTACACATACAGTACAACTACAGTACAAGTACAGTACAAGTACAGTACAACTACAGTACAACTACAGTACAAGTACAGTACAAATACAGTACAACTACAGTACACATACAGTACAACTACAGTACAACTACAGTACAACTACAGTACAAGTACAGTACAAGTACAGTACAAGTACAGTACAACTACAGTACAACTACAGTACAAGTACAGTACAAATAGAGTACAACTACAGTACACATACAGTACAACTACAGTACAAGTACAGTACAAGTACAGTACAAGTACAGTACAACTACAGTACAACTACAGTACAAATACAGTACACATACAGTACAACTACAGTACAACTACAGTACAACTACAGTACAAATACAGTACACATACAGTACAACTACAGTACAAATACAGTACAACTACAGTACAACTACTGTACAACTACAGTACAAATACAGTACACATACAGTACAACTAGAGTACAACTACAGTACAACTACAGTACAAATACAGTACACATACAGTACAACTACAGTACAACTACAGTACAAGTACAGTTAAAATACAGTACACATACAGTACAACTACGGTACAACTACAGTACAACTACAGTACAACTACATTACAAATACAGTACACATACAGTACAACTACAGTACAACTACAGTACAAATACAGTACACATACAGTACAACTACAGTACAACTACAGTACAAATACAGTACAACTACAGTACACATACAGTACATGTACAGTACAACTACAGTACAACTACAGTACAACTACACTACAAATACAGTACACATACAGTACAACTACAGTACAACTACAGTACAAATGCAGTACACATACAGTACAACTACAGTACAAATACAGTACAAGTACAGTACAACTACAGTACAACTACAGTACAACTACAGTACAAGTACAGTACAAATACAGTACAACTACAGTACAACTACAGTACAAGTACAACACAAATACAGTACACATACAGTACAACTACAGTACAACTACAGTACAACTACAGTACAAGTACAGTACAAGTACAGTACAACTACAGTACAACTACAGTACAAGTACAGTACAAGAACAGTACACATACAGTACAACTACAGTACAAGTACAGTACAAGTACAGTACAACTACAGTACAACTACAGTACAAGTACAGTACAAATACAGTACAACTACAGTACACATACAGTACAACTACAGTACAACTACAGTACAACTACAGTACAAGTACAGTACAAGTACAGTACAAGTACAGTACAAGTACAGTACAACTACAGTACAACTACAGTACAAGTACAGTACAAATAGAGTACAACTACAGTACACATACAGTACAACTACAGTACAAGTACAGTACAAGTACAGTACAAGTACAGTACAACTACAGTACAACTACAGTACAAGTACAGTACAAATACAGTACACATACAGTACAACTACAGTACAACTACAGTACAACTACAGTAAAAATACAGTACACATACAGTACAACTACAGTACAAATACAGTACAAGTACAGTACAACTACAGTACAACTACAGTACAACTACAGTACACATACAGTACAACTACAGTACAACTACAGTACAAATACCGTACACATACAGTACAACTACAGTACAACTACAGTACAACTACAGTACAAATACAGTACAACTACAGTACACATACAGTACAAGTACAGTACAACTACAGTACAACTACAGTACAACTACACTACAAATACAGTACACATACAGTACAACTACAGTACAACTACAGTACAACTACAGTAAAAATACAGTACACATACAGTACAACTACAGTACAAATACAGTACAAGTACAGTACAACTACAGTACAACTACAGTACAACTACAGTACAACTACAGTACAAATACAGTACACATACAGTACAAGTACAGTACAACTACAGTACACATACAGTACAACTACAGTACAACTACAGTACAAGTACAGTACAACTACAATACACATACAGTACAACTACAGTACAACTACAGTACAACTACAGTACACATACAGTACAAATACAGTACACATACAGTACAACTACAGTACAACTACAATACAAATACAGTACACATACAGTACAACTACAGTACAACTACAATACAACTACAGTACAAATACAGTACACATACAGTAAAACTACATTACAAATACAGTACAAGTACAGTACAACTACAGTACAAATACAGTACACATACAGTACAACTACAGTACAAATACAGTACAAGTACAGTACAACTACAGTACAACTACAGTACAACTACAGTACAAATACAGTACACATACAGTACAAATACAGTACAACCACAGTACAACTACAGTACAAATACAGTACACATACAGTACAAATACAGTACAAGTACAGTACAACTACAGTACACATACAGTACAACTACAGTACAACTACAGTACAAGTACAGTACAACTACAGTACACATACAGTACAACTACAGTACAACTACAGTACAAATACAGTACAACTACAGTACAACTACAGTACAATACAGTACAAATACAGTACAAATACAGTACAACTACAGTACAACTACAGTACAAATACAGTACACATACAGTACAACTACAGTACAAGTACAGTACAACTACAGTACACATAAAGTATAACTACAGTACAACTACAGTACAACTACAGTACAAATACAGTACAACTACAGTACAAATACAGTAAAACTACAGTACAAGTACAGTTAAAGTACAGTACACATACAGTACACATACAGTACAACTACAGTACACATACAGTACAACTACAGTACACATACAGTACACATACAGTACACATACAGTACAACTACAGTACAACTACAGTACAACTACAGTACAAATACAGTACACATACAGTACAACTACAGTACACATACAGTACACATACAGTACACATACAGTACAACTACAGTACAACTACAGTACAACTACAGTACAAATACAGTACACATACAGTACAACTACAGTACACATACAGTACACATACAGTACAAATACAGTACACATACAGTACACATACAGTACACATACAGTACAACTACAGTACACATACAGTACAACTACAGTACAACTACAGTACAACTACAGTACACATACAGTACACATACAGTACACATACAGTACAACTACAGTACAACTACAGTACAACTACAGTACACATACAGAACACATACAGTACAACTACAGTACACAAACAGTACACATACAGTACACATACAGTACAACTACAGTACACATACAGTACACATACAGTACAACTACAGTACAACTACAGTACAACTACAGTACAAATACAGTAAAACTACAGTACTACTACAGTACAACTACAGTACAACTACAGTACACATACAGTACACATACAGTACAACTACAGTACACATACAGTACAACTACAGTACAACTACAGTACACATACAGTACACATACAGTACAACTACAGTACACATACAGTACAAATACAGTACACATACAGTACAACTACAGTACAACTACAGTACAAATACAGTTAAAATAAAGTACACATACAGTACAACTACAGTACAACTACAGTACAACTACAGTACAACTACAGTACAAGTACAGTACAAATACAGTACAACTACAGTACAAGTACAGTACAAATACAGTACAACTACAGTACAACTACAGTACAAGTACAGTACAAATACAGTACACATACAGTTATACTACAGTACAACTACAGTACAAGTACAGTACAAGTACAGTACAACTACAGTACAAGTACAGTACACATACAGTACAACTACAGTACAAGTACAGTACAAGTACAGTACAACTACAGTACAACTACAGTACAAATACAGTACAACTACAGTACACATACAGTACAACTACAGTACAACTACAGTACAACTACAGTACAAGTACAGTACAAGTACAGTACAACTACAGTACAACTACAGTACAAGTACAGTACAAATACAGTACAACTACAGTACACATACAGTACAACTACAGTACAAGTACAGTACAAGTAAAGTACAAGTACAGTACAACTACAGTACAACTACAGTACAAGTACAGTACAAATACAGTACACATACAGTACAACTACAGTACAACTACAGTACAAGTACAGTACAAATGCAGTACACATACAGTACAAATACAGTACAACTACAGTACAACTACAGTACAAGTACAGTACAAATACAGTACAACTACAGTACACATACAGTACAACTACAGTACAAGTACAGTACAAGTACAGTACAAGTACAGTACAAGTACAGTACAACTACAGTACAACTACAGTACAAATACAGTACACATACAGTACAACTACAGTACATCTACAGTACAACTACAGTACAAATACAGTACACATACAGTACAACTACAGTACAAATACAGTACAACTACAGTACAACTACAGTACAACTACAGTACAAATACAGTACAAATACAGTACAACTAGAGTACAACTACAGTACAACTACAGTACAAATCCAGTACACATACAGTACAACTACAGTACAACTACAGTACAACTACAGTACAAGTACAGTTAAAATACAGTACACATACAGTACAACTACAGTACAACTACAGTACAACTACAGTACAACTACAGTACAACTACAGTACAAATACAGTACACATACAGTACAACTACAGTACAACTACAGTACAAATACAGTACACATACAGTACAACTACAGTACAACTACAGTACAAATACAGTACAACTACAGTACACATACAGTACAAGTACAGTACAACTACAGTACAACTACAGTACAACTACACTACAAATACAGTACACATACAGTACAACTACAGTACAACTACAGTACAACTACAGTACAAATACAGTACACATACAGTACAACTACAGTACAAATACAGTACAAGTACAGTACAACTACAGTACAACTACAGTACAACTACAGTACAACTACAGTACAAATACAGTACACATACAGTACAAGTACAGTACAACTACAGTACACATACAGTACAACTACAGTACAACTACAGTACAAGTACAGTACAACTACAATACACATACAGTACAACTACAGTACAACTACAGTACAACTACAGTACACATACAGTAAAAATACAGTACAACTACAGTACAACTACAGTACAAATACAGTACACATACAGTACAACTACAGTACAAATACAGTACAAGTACAGTACAACTACAGTACAAATACAGTACACATACAGTACAACTACAGTACAAATACAGTACAAATACAGTACAACTACAGTACAACTACAGTACAACTACAGTACAAATACAGTACACATACAGTACAAATACAGTACAACCACAGTACAACTACAGTACAATACAGTACAAATACAGTACAAATACAGTACAACTACAGTACAACTACAGTACAAATACAGTACACATACAGTACAACTACAGTACAAGTACAGTACAACTACAGTACACATACAGTACAACTACAGTACAACTACAGTACAAATACAGTACACATACTGTACAAATACAGTACACATACAGTACAAATACAGTACACATACAGTACAACTACAGTACAACTACAGTACAACTACAGTACAAATACAGTACAACTACAGTACAAATACAGTACAACTACAGTACAAGTACAGTTAAAATACAGTACACATACAGTACAACTACAGTACAACTACAGTACAAATACAGTACACATACAGTACAAATACAGTACAACTACAGTACAACTACAGTACAAATACAGTACACATACAGTACAAATACAGTACAAGTACAGTACAACTACAGTACACATACAGTACAACTACAGTACAACTACAGTACAAGTACAGTACAACTACAGTACACATACAGTACAACTACAGTACAACTACAGTACAAATACAGTACACATACAGTACAACTACAGTACAACTACAGTATAATACAGTACAAATACAGTACAAATACAGTACAACTACAGTACAACTACAGTACAAATACAGTACACATACAGTACAACTACAGTACAAGTACAGTACAACTACAGTACACATACAGTACAACTACAGTACAACTACAGTACAACTACAGTACAAATACAGTACACATACAGTACAAATACAGTACACATACAGTACAAATACAGTACACATACAGTACAACTACAGTACAACTACAGTACAACTACAGTACAAATACAGTACAACTACAGTACAAATACAGTACAACTACAGTACACATACAGTACAACTACAGTACAAGTACAGTACAACTACAGTACAACTACAGTACAAGTACAGTACAAATACAGTACACATACAGTACAACTACAGTACAACTACAGTACAAGTACAGTACAAATACAGTACAAATACAGTACAACTACAGTACAACTACAGTACACATACAGTACACATACAGTACAACTACAGTACAACTACAATACAACTACAGTACAAGTACAGTACAACTACAGTACAACTACAGTACAACTATAGTACAATACAGTACAAATACAGTACAAATACAGTACAACTACAGTACAACTACAGTACAAGTACAGTACACATACAGTACAACTACAGTACAAGAACAGTACAACTACAGTACACATACAGTACAACTACAGTACAACTACAGTACACATACAGTACAACTACAGTACAAGTACAGTACACATACAGTACACATACAGTACAACTACAGTACAAATACAGTACACATACAGTACAACTACAGTACACATACAGTACAACTACAGTACACATACAGTACACATACAGTACAACTACTGTACAAATACAGTACACATACAGTACAAATACAGTACACATACAGAACAACTACAGTACAACTGCAGTACAACTAAAGTACAACTACAGTACACATACAGTACAACTACAGTACAACTACAGTACAAGTACAGTACAACTACAGTACACATACAGTACAAGTACAGTACAACTACAGTACAAATACAGTACACATACAGTACAACTACAGTACAACTACAGTACAATACAGTACAAATACAGTACAAATACCGTACAACTACAGTACAACTACAGTACAAATACAGTACACATACAGTACAACTACAGTACAAGTACAGTACAACTACAGTACACATACAGTACAACTACAGTACAACTACAGTACAAATACAGTACACATACTGTACAAATACAGTACACATACAGTACAAATACAGTACACATACAGTACAACTACAGTACAACTACAGTACAACTACAGTACAAATACAGTACACATACAGTACAAATACAGTACACATACAGTACAAGTACAGTACACATAAAGTACAACTACAGTACAACTACAGTACAACTACAGTACAAATACAGTACAACTACAGTACAAGTACAGAACAACTACAGTACAACTACAGTACAAGTACAGTACAAATACAGTACAACTACAGTACACATACAGTACAACTACAGTACAAGTACAGTACAAGTAAAGTACAAGTACAGTACAACAACAGTACAACTACAGTACAAGTACAGTACAAATACAGTACACATACAGTACAACTACAGTACAACTACAGTACATGTACAGTACAAAGGCAGTACACATACAGTACAAATACAGTACAACTACAGTACAACTACAGTACAAGTACAGTACAAATACAGTACAACTACAGTACACATACAGTACAACTACAGTACAAGTACAGTACAAGTACAGTACAAGTACAGTACAAGTACAGTACAACTACAGTACAACTACAGTACAAATACAGTACACATACAGTACAACTACAGTACATCTACAGTACAACTACAGTACAAATACAGTACACATACAGTACAACTACAGTACAAATACAGTACAACTACAGTACAACTACAGTACAACTACAGTACAAATACAGTACACATACAGTACAACTAGAGTACAACTACAGTACAACTACAGTACAAATACAGTACACATACAGTACAACTACAGTACAACTACAGTACAAGTACAGTTAAAATACAGTACACATACAGTACAACTACAGTACAACTACAGTACAACTACAGTACAACTACAGTACAACTACAGTACACATACAGTACAACTACAGTACAACTACAGTACAAATACAGTACACATACAGTACAACTACAGTGCAACTACAGTACAAATGCAGTACAACTACAGTACACATACAGTACAAGTACAGTACAAGTACAGTACAACTACAGTACAACTACACTACAAATACAGTACACATACAGTACAACTACAGTACAACTACAGTACAACTACAGTACAAATACAGTACACATACAGTACAACTACAGTACAAATACAGTACAAGTACAGTACAACTACAGTACAACTACAGTACAACTACAGTACAACTACAGTACAAATACAGTACACATACAGTACAAGTACAGTACAACTACAGTACACATACAGTACAACTACAGTACAACTACAGTACAAGTACAGTACAACTACAATACACATACAGTACAACTACAGTACAACTACAGTACAACTACAGTACACATACAGTAAAAATACAGTACAACTACAGTACAACTACAGTACAAATACAGTACACATAAAGTACAACTACAGTACAAATACAGTACAAGTACAGTACAACTACAGTACAAATACAGTACACATACAGTACAACTACAGTACAAATACAGTACAAATACAGTACAACTACAGTACAACTACAGTACAACTACAGTACAAATACAGTACACATACAGTACAAATACAGTACAACCACAGTACAACTACAGTACAATACAGTACAAATACAGTACAAATACAGTACAACTACAGTACAAATACAGTACACATACAGTACAACTACAGTACAAGTACAGTACAACTACAGTACACATACAGTACAACTACAGTACAACTACAGTACAAATACAGTACACATACTGTACAAATACAGTACACATACAGTACAAATACAGTACACATACAGTACAACTACAGTACAACTACAGTACAACTACAGTACAAATACAGTACAACTACAGTACAAATACAGTACAACTACAGTACAAGTACAGTTAAAATACAGTACACATACAGTACAACTACAGTACAACTACAGTACAAATACAGTACACATACAGTACAAATACAGTACAACTACAGTACAACTACAGTACAAATACAGTACACATACAGTACAAATACAGTACAAGTACAGTACAACTACAGTACACATACAGTACAACTACAGTACAACTACAGTACAAGTACAGTACAACTACAGTACACATACAGTACAACTACAGTACAACTACAGTACAAATACAGTACACATACAGTACAACTACAGTACAAGTACAGTACAACTACAGTACACATACAGTACAACTACAGTACAACTACAGTACAAATACAGTACACATACAGTACAACTACAGTACAAGTACAGTACAACTACAGTACAAGTACAGTACAACTACAGTACAACTACAGTACAAGTACAGTACAAATACAGTACAACTACAGTACACATACTGTACAACTACAGTACAAATACAGTACAACTACAGTACAACTACAGTACAAGTACAGTACAAATACAGTACACATACATTACAACTACAGTACAACTACAGTACAAATACAGTACAACTACAGTACAACTACAGTACAAGTACAGTACAAATACAGTACAACTACAGTACACATACAGTACAACTACAGTACAAATACGTACAACTACAGTACAACTACAGTACAAGTACAGTACAAATACAGTACACATACAGTACAACTACAGTACAACTACAATACAACTACAGTACAAGTACAGTACAACTACAGTACAACTACAGTACAACTACAGTACAATACAGTACAAATACAGTACAAATACAGTACAACTACAGTACAACTACAGTACAAATACAGTACACATACAGTACAACTACAGTACAAGAAGAGTACAACTATAGTACACATACAGTACAACTACAGTACAACTACAGTACACATACAGTACAACTACAGTACAAGTACAGTACACATACAGTACACATACAGTACAACTACAGTACAAATACAGTACACATACAGTACAACTACAGTACACATACAGTACAACTACAGTACACATACAGTACACATACAGTACAACTACAGTACAAATACAGTACACAAACAGTACAAATACAGTACACATACAGAACAACTACAGTACAACTGCAGTACAACTAAAGTACAACTACAGTACACATACAGTACAACTACAGTACAACTACAGTACACATACAGTACAACTACAGTACAACTACAGTACAACTACAGTACACATACAGTACACATACAGTACAACTACAAGTACAACTACAGTACACATGCAGTACACATACAGTACAACTACAGTAAACATACAGTACAAATACAGTACACATACAGTACAACAACAGTACAACTACAGTACAACTACAGTACAAATACTGTACAACTACAGTACAACTGCAGTACAACTACAGTACAACTACAGTACAACTAGAGTACAACTACAGTACACATACAGTACACATACAGTACACATACAGTGTACATACAGTACACATACAGTACACATACACTACACATAGAGTACAACTACAGTACAACTACAGTACAACTACAGTACACATACAGTACACATACAGTACAACTACAGTACACATACAGTACAACTACAGTACACATACAGTACACATACAGTACACATACAGTACAACTACAGTACAACTACAGTACAACTACAGTACAAATACAGTACACATACAGTACAACTACAGTACACATACAGTTCACATACAGTACACATACAGTACAACTACAGTACAACTACAGTACAACTACAGTACACATACAGTACAACTACAGTACAACTACAGTACACATACAGTACACATACAGTACAACTACAGTACACATACAGTACACATACAGTACACATACAGTACAACTACAGTACAACTACAGTACAACTACAGTACAAATACAGTACACATACAGTACAACTACAGTACAACTACAGTACACATACAGTACACATACAGTACAACTACAGTACACATTCAGTACACATACAGTACACATACAGTACAACTACAGTACACATACAGTACAACTACAGTACAACTACAGTACAACTACAGTACACATACATTACACATACAGTACACATACAGTACAACTACAGTACAACTACAGTACACATACAGAACACATACAGTACAACTACAGTACACAAACAGTACACATACAGTACACATACAGTACAACTACAGTACACATACAGTACACATACAGTACAACTACAGTACAACTACAGTACAACTACAGTACAAATACAGTAAAACTACAGTACTACTACAGTACAACTACAGTACAACTACAGTACACATACAGTACACATACAGTACAACTACAGTACACATACAGTACAACTACAGTACAACTACAGTACACATAGAGTACACATACAGTACAACTACAGTACACATACAGTACAAATACAGTACACATACAGTACAACTACAGTACAACTACAGTACAAATACAGTTAAAATAAAGTACACATACAGTACAACTACAGTACAACTAGAGTACAACTACAGTACAACTACAGTACAAGTACAGTACAAATACAGTACAACTACAGTACAAGTACAGTATAAATACAGTACAACTACAGTACAACTACAGTACAAGTACAACACAAATACAGTACACATACAGTACAACTACAGTACAACTACAGTACAACTACAGTACAAGTACAGTACAAGTACAGTACAACTACAGTACAACTACAGTACAAGTACAGTACAAGTACAGTACACATACAGTACAACTACAGTACAAGTACAGTACAAGTACAGTACAACTACAGTACAACTACAGTACAACTACAGTACAAGTACAGTACAAATACAGTACAACTACAGTACACATACAGTACAACTACAGTACAACTACATTACAACTACAGTACAAGTACAGTACAAGTACAGTACAACTACAGTACAACTACAGTACAAGTACAGTACAAATACAGTACAACTACAGTACACATACAGTACAACTACAGTACAAGTACAGTACAAGTACAGTACAAGTACAGTACAACTACAGTACAACTACAGTACAAATACAGTACACATACAGCACAACTACAGTACAACTACAGTACAACTACAGTACAAATACAGTACACATACAGTACAACTACAGTACAACTACAGTACAACTACAGTACAAGTACAGTACAAATACAGTACAACTACAGTACACATACAGTACAACTACAGTACAAGTACAGTACAAGTACAGTACAAGTACAGTACAACTACAGTACAACTACAGTACAAATACAGTACACATACAGCACAACTACAGTACAACTACAGTACAACTACAGTACAAATACAGTACACATACAGTACAACTACAGTACAACTACAGTACAACTACAGTACAAATACAGTACAACTACAGTACAAATACAGTACAACTACAGTACAAGTACAGTTAAAATACAGTACACATACAGTACAACTACAGTACAACTACAGTACAAATACAGTACACATACAGTACAAATACAGTACAACTACAGTACAACTACAGTACAAATACAGTACACATACAGTACAAATACAGTACAAGTACAGTACAACTACAGTACACATACAGTACAACTACAGTACAACTACAGTACAAGTACAGTACAACTACAGTACACATACAGTACAACTACAGTACAACTACAGTACAAATACAGTACACATACAGTACAACTACAGTACAAGTACAGTACAACTACAGTACACATACAGTACAACTACAGTACAACTACAGTACAAATACAGTACACATACAGTACAACTACAGTACAAGTACAGTACAACTACAGTACAAGTACAGTACAACTACAGTACAACTACAGTACAAGTACAGTACAAATACAGTACAACTACAGTACACATACTGTACAACTACAGTACAACTACAGTACAACTACAGTACAACTACAGTACAAATACAGTACAACTACAGTACAAATACAGTACAACTACAGTACAAGTACAGTTAAAATACAGTACACATACAGTACAACTACAGTACAACTACAGTACAAATACAGTACACATACAGTACAAATACAGTACAACTACAGTACAACTACAGTACAAATACAGTACACATACAGTACAAATACAGTACAACTACAGTACAACTACAGTACAACTACAGTACAACTACAGTACAAATACAGTACACATACAGTACAAGTACAGTACAACTACAGTACACATACAGTACAACTACAGTACAACTACAGTACAAGTACAGTACAACTACAATACACATACAGTACAACTACAGTACAACTACAGTACAACTACAGTACACATACAGTAAAAATACAGTACAACTACAGTACAACTACAGTACAAATACAGTACACATAAAGTACACCTACAGTACAAATACAGTACAAGTACAGTACAACTACAGTACAAATACAGTACACATACAGTACAACTACAGTACAAATACAGTACAAATACAGTACAACTACAGTACAACTACAGTACAACTACAGTACAAATACAGTACACATACAGTACAAATACAGTACAACCACAGTACAACTACAGTACAATACAGTACAAATACAGTACAAATACAGTACAACTACAGTACAAATACAGTACACATACAGTACAACTACAGTACAAGTACAGTACAACTACAGTACACATACAGTACAACTACAGTACAACTACAGTACAAATACAGTACACATACTGTACAAATACAGTACACATACAGTACAAATACAGTACACATACAGTACAACTACAGTACAACTACAGTACAACTACAGTACAAATACAGTACAACTACAGTACAAATACAGTACAACTACAGTACAAGTACAGTTAAAATACAGTACACATACAGTACAACTACAGTACAACTACAGTACAAATACAGTACACATACAGTACAAATACAGTACAACTACAGTACAACTACAGTACAAATACAGTACACATACAGTACAAATACAGTACAAGTACAGTACAACTACAGTACACATACAGTACAACTACAGTACAACTACAGTACAAGTACAGTACAACTACAGTACACATACAGTACAACTACAGTACAACTACAGTACAAATACAGTACACATACAGTACAACTACAGTACAAGTACAGTACAACTACAGTACACATACAGTACAACTACAGTACAACTACAGTACAAATACAGTACACATACAGTACAACTACAGTACAAGTACAGTACAACTACAGTACAAGTACAGTACAACTACAGTACAACTACAGTACAAGTACAGTACAAATACAGTACAACTACAGTACACATACTGTACAACTACAGTACAAATACAGTACAACTACAGTACAACTACAGTACAAGTACAGTACAAATACAGTACACATACAGTACAACTACAGTACAACTACAGTACAAATACAGTACAACTACAGTACAACTACAGTACAAGTACAGTACAAATACAGTACAACTACAGTACACATACAGTACAACTACAGTACAAATACGTACAACTACAGTACAACTACAGTACAAGTACAGTACAAATACAGTACACATACAGTACAACTACAGTACAACTACAATACAACTACAGTACAAGTACAGTACAACTACAGTACAACTACAGTACAACTACAGTACAATACAGTACAAATACAGTACAAATACAGTACAACTACAGTACAACTACAGTACAAATACAGTACACATACAGTACAACTACAGTACAAGAAGAGTACAACTATAGTACACATACAGTACAACTACAGTACAACTACAGTACACATACAGTACAACTACAGTACAAGTACAGTACACATACAGTACACATACAGTACAACTACAGTACAAATACAGTACACATACAGTACAACTACAGTACACATACAGTACAACTACAGTACACATACAGTACACATACAGTACAACTACAGTACAAATACAGTACACAAACAGTACAAATACAGTACACATACAGAACAACTACAGTACAACTGCAGTACAACTAAAGTACAACTACAGTACACATACAGTACAACTACAGTACAACTACAGTACACATACAGTACAACTACAGTACAACTACAGTACAACTACAGTACACATACAGTACACATACAGTACAACTACAAGTACAACTACAGTACACATGCAGTACACATACAGTACAACTACAGTAAACATACAGTACAAATACAGTACACATACAGTACAACAACAGTACAACTACAGTACAACTACAGTACAAATACTGTACAACTACAGTACAACTGCAGTACAACTACAGTACAACTACAGTACAACTAGAGTACAACTACAGTACACATACAGTACACATACAGTACACATACAGTGTACATACAGTACACATACAGTACACATACACTACACATAGAGTACAACTACAGTACAACTACAGTACAACTACAGTACACATACAGTACACATACAGTACAACTACAGTACACATACAGTACAACTACAGTACACATACAGTACACATACAGTACACATACAGTACAACTACAGTACAACTACAGTACAACTACAGTACAAATACAGTACACATACAGTACAACTACAGTACACATACAGTTCACATACAGTACACATACAGTACAACTACAGTACAACTACAGTACAACTACAGTACAACTACAGTACAACTACAGTACACATACAGTACACATACAGTACAACTACAGTACACATACAGTACACATACAGTACACATACAGTACAACTACAGTACAACTACAGTACAACTACAGTACAAATACAGTACACATACAGTACAACTACAGTACAACTACAGTACACATACAGTACACATACAGTACAACTACAGTACACATTCAGTACACATACAGTACACATACAGTACAACTACAGTACACATACAGTACAACTACAGTACAACTACAGTACAACTACAGTACACATACATTACACATACAGTACACATACAGTACAACTACAGTACAACTACAGTACACATACAGAACACATACAGTACAACTACAGTACACAAACAGTACACATACAGTACACATACAGTACAACTACAGTACACATACAGTACACATACAGTACAACTACAGTACAACTACAGTACAACTACAGTACAAATACAGTAAAACTACAGTACTACTACAGTACAACTACAGTACAACTACAGTACACATACAGTACACATACAGTACAACTACAGTACACATACAGTACAACTACAGTACAACTACAGTACACATAGAGTACACATACAGTACAACTACAGTACACATACAGTACAAATACAGTACACATACAGTACAACTACAGTACAACTACAGTACAAATACAGTTAAAATAAAGTACACATACAGTACAACTACAGTACAACTAGAGTACAACTACAGTACAACTACAGTACAAGTACAGTACAAATACAGTACAACTACAGTACAAGTACAGTATAAATACAGTACAACTACAGTACAACTACAGTACAAGTACAACACAAATACAGTACACATACAGTACAACTACAGTACAACTACAGTACAACTACAGTACAAGTACAGTACAAGTACAGTACAACTACAGTACAACTACAGTACAAGTACAGTACAAGTACAGTACACATACAGTACAACTACAGTACAAGTACAGTACAAGTACAGTACAACTACAGTACAACTACAGTACAACTACAGTACAAGTACAGTACAAATACAGTACAACTACAGTACACATACAGTACAACTACAGTACAACTACATTACAACTACAGTACAAGTACAGTACAAGTACAGTACAACTACAGTACAACTACAGTACAAGTACAGTACAAATACAGTACAACTACAGTACACATACAGTACAACTACAGTACAAGTACAGTACAAGTACAGTACAAGTACAGTACAACTACAGTACAACTACAGTACAAATACAGTACACATACAGCACAACTACAGTACAACTACAGTACAACTACAGTACAAATACAGTACACATACAGTACAACTACAGTACAACTACAGTACAACTACAGTACAAGTACAGTACAAATACAGTACAACTACAGTACACATACAGTACAACTACAGTACAAGTACAGTACAAGTACAGTACAAGTACAGTACAACTACAGTACAACTACAGTACAAATACAGTACACATACAGCACAACTACAGTACAACTACAGTACAACTACAGTACAAATACAGTACACATACAGTACAACTACAGTACAAATACAGTACAAGTACAGTACAACTACAGTACAACTACAGTACAAATACAGTACACATACAGTACAACTAGAGTACAACTACAGTACAACTACACTACAAATACAGTACACATACAGTACAACTACAGTACAACTAGAGTACAACTACAGTACAAATGCAGTACACATACAGTACAACTACAGTACAAATACAGTACAAGTACAGTACAACTACAGTACAACTACAGTACAACTACAGTACAACTACAGTACAAATACAGTACACATACAGTACAAGTACAGTACAACTACAGTACACATACAGTACAACTACAGTACAACTACAGTACAAGTACAGTACAACTACAATACACATACAGTACAACTAGAGTACAACTACAGTACAACTACAGTACAAATACAGTACACATACAGTACAACTACAGTACAACTACAGTACAACTACAGTACAACTACAGTACAACTACAGTACAACTACAGTACAACTACAGTACAAATACAGTACAACTACCGTACACATACAGTACAACTACAGTACAACTACAGTACAACTACAGTACAAATACAGTACAACTACAGTACACATACAGTACAAGTACAGTACAACTACAGTACAACTACAGTACAAGTACAGTACAAATACAGTACACATACAGTACAACTACAGTACAACTACAGTACAAGTACAGTACAAATACAGTACAAATACAGTACAACTACAGTACAACTACAGTACACATACAGTACACATACAGTACAACTACAGTACAACTACAATACAACTACAGTACAAGTACAGTACAACTACAGTACAACTACAGTACAACTATAGTACAATACAGTACAAATACAGTACAAATACAGTACAACTACAGTACAACTACAGTACAAGTACAGTACACATACAGTACAACTACAGTACAAGAACAGTACAACTACAGTACACATACAGTACAACTACAGTACAACTACAGTACACATACAGTACAACTACAGTACAAGTACAGTACACATACAGTACACATACAGTACAACTACAGTACAAATACAGTACACATACAGTACAACTACAGTACACATACAGTACAACTACAGTACACATACAGTACACATACAGTACAACTACTGTACAAATACAGTACACATACAGTACAAATACAGTACACATACAGAACAACTACAGTACAACTGCAGTACAACTAAAGTACAACTACAGTACACATACAGTACAACTACAGTACAACTACAGTACAAGTACAGTACAACTACAGTACACATACAGTACAAGTACAGTACAACTACAGTACAAATACAGTACACATACAGTACAACTACAGTACAACTACAGTACAATACAGTACAAATACAGTACAAATACCGTACAACTACAGTACAACTACAGTACAAATACAGTACACATACAGTACAACTACAGTACAAGTACAGTACAACTACAGTACACATACAGTACAACTACAGTACAACTACAGTACAAATACAGTACACATACTGTACAAATACAGTACACATACAGTACAAATACAGTACACATACAGTACAACTACAGTACAACTACAGTACAACTACAGTACAAATACAGTACACATACAGTACAAATACAGTACACATACAGTACAAGTACAGTACACATAAAGTACAACTACAGTACAACTACAGTACAACTACAGTACAAATACAGTACAACTACAGTACAAGTACAGTACAACTACAGTACAACTACAGTACAAGTACAGTACAAATACAGTACAACTACAGTACACATACAGTACAACTACAGTACAAGTACAGTACAAGTAAAGTACAAGTACAGTACAACAACAGTACAACTACAGTACAAGTACAGTACAAATACAGTACACATACAGTACAACTACAGTACAACTACAGTACATGTACAGTACAAAGGCAGTACACATACAGTACAAATACAGTACAACTACAGTACAACTACAGTACAAGTACAGTACAAATACAGTACAACTACAGTACACATACAGTACAACTACAGTACAAGTACAGTACAAGTACAGTACAAGTACAGTACAAGTACAGTACAACTACAGTACAACTACAGTACAAATACAGTACACATACAGTACAACTACAGTACATCTACAGTACAACTACAGTACAAATACAGTACACATACAGTACAACTACAGTACAAATACAGTACAACTACAGTACAACTACAGTACAACTACAGTACAAATACAGTACACATACAGTACAACTAGAGTACAACTACAGTACAACTACAGTACAAATACAGTACACATACAGTACAACTACAGTACAACTACAGTACAAGTACAGTTAAAATACAGTACACATACAGTACAACTACAGTACAACTACAGTACAACTACAGTACAACTACAGTACAACTACAGTACACATACAGTACAACTACAGTACAACTACAGTACAAATACAGTACACATACAGTACAACTACAGTGCAACTACAGTACAAATGCAGTACAACTACAGTACACATACAGTACAAGTACAGTACAAGTACAGTACAACTACAGTACAACTACACTACAAATACAGTACACATACAGTACAACTACAGTACAACTACAGTACAACTACAGTACAAATACAGTACACATACAGTACAACTACAGTACAAATACAGTACAAGTACAGTACAACTACAGTACAACTACAGTACAACTACAGTACAACTACAGTACAAATACAGTACACATACAGTACAAGTACAGTACAACTACAGTACACATACAGTACAACTACAGTACAACTACAGTACAAGTACAGTACAACTACAATACACATACAGTACAACTACAGTACAACTACAGTACAACTACAGTACACATACAGTAAAAATACAGTACAACTACAGTACAACTACAGTACAAATACAGTACACATAAAGTACAACTACAGTACAAATACAGTACAAGTACAGTACAACTACAGTACAAATACAGTACACATACAGTACAACTACAGTACAAATACAGTACAAATACAGTACAACTACAGTACAACTACAGTACAACTACAGTACAAATACAGTACACATACAGTACAAATACAGTACAACCACAGTACAACTACAGTACAATACAGTACAAATACAGTACAAATACAGTACAACTACAGTACAAATACAGTACACATACAGTACAACTACAGTACAAGTACAGTACAACTACAGTACACATACAGTACAACTACAGTACAACTACAGTACAAATACAGTACACATACTGTACAAATACAGTACACATACAGTACAAATACAGTACACATACAGTACAACTACAGTACAACTACAGTACAACTACAGTACAAATACAGTACAACTACAGTACAAATACAGTACAACTACAGTACAAGTACAGTTAAAATACAGTACACATACAGTACAACTACAGTACAACTACAGTACAAATACAGTACACATACAGTACAAATACAGTACAACTACAGTACAACTACAGTACAAATACAGTACACATACAGTACAAATACAGTACAAGTACAGTACAACTACAGTACACATACAGTACAACTACAGTACAACTACAGTACAAGTACAGTACAACTACAGTACACATACAGTACAACTACAGTACAACTACAGTACAAATACAGTACACATACAGTACAACTACAGTACAAGTACAGTACAACTACAGTACACATACAGTACAACTACAGTACAACTACAGTACAAATACAGTACACATACAGTACAACTACAGTACAAGTACAGTACAACTACAGTACAAGTACAGTACAACTACAGTACAACTACAGTACAAGTACAGTACAAATACAGTACAACTACAGTACACATACTGTACAACTACAGTACAAATACAGTACAACTACAGTACAACTACAGTACAAGTACAGTACAAATACAGTACACATACAGTACAACTACAGTACAACTACAGTACAAATACAGTACAACTACAGTACAACTACAGTACAAGTACAGTACAAATACAGTACAACTACAGTACACATACAGTACAACTACAGTACAAATACGTACAACTACAGTACAACTACAGTACAAGTACAGTACAAATACAGTACACATACAGTACAACTACAGTACAACTACAATACAACTACAGTACAAGTACAGTACAACTACAGTACAACTACAGTACAACTACAGTACAATACAGTACAAATACAGTACAAATACATTACAACTACAGTACAACTACAGTACAAATACAGTACACATACAGTACAACTACAGTACAAGAAGAGTACAACTATAGTACACATACAGTACAACTACAGTACAACTACAGTACACATACAGTACAACTACAGTACAAGTACAGTACACATACAGTACACATACAGTACAACTACAGTACAAATACAGTACACATACAGTACAACTACAGTACACATACAGTACAACTACAGTACACATACAGTACACATACAGTACAACTACAGTACAAATACAGTACACAAACAGTACAAATACAGTACACATACAGAACAACTACAGTACAACTGCAGTACAACTAAAGTACAACTACAGTACACATACAGTACAACTACAGTACAACTACAGTACACATACAGTACAACTACAGTACAACTACAGTACAACTACAGTACACATACAGTACACATACAGTACAACTACAAGTACAACTACAGTACACATGCAGTACACATACAGTACAACTACAGTAAACATACAGTACAAATACAGTACACATACAGTACAACAACAGTACAACTACAGTACAACTACAGTACAAATACTGTACAACTACAGTACAACTGCAGTACAACTACAGTACAACTACAGTACAACTAGAGTACAACTACAGTACACATACAGTACACATACAGTACACATACAGTGTACATACAGTACACATACAGTACACATACACTACACATAGAGTACAACTACAGTACAACTACAGTACAACTACAGTACACATACAGTACACATACAGTACAACTACAGTACACATACAGTACAACTACAGTACACATACAGTACACATACAGGACACATACAGTACAACTACAGTACAACTACAGTACAACTACAGTACAAATACAGTACACATACAGTACAACTACAGTACACATACAGTTCACATACAGTACACATACAGTACAACTACAGTACAACTACAGTACAACTACAGTACACATACAGTACAACTACAGTACAACTACAGTACACATACAGTACACATACAGTACAACTACAGTACACATACAGTACACATACAGTACACATACAGTACAACTACAGTACAACTACAGTACAACTACAGTACAAATACAGTACACATACAGTACAACTACAGTACAACTACAGTACACATACAGTACACATACAGTACAACTACAGTACACATTCAGTACACATACAGTACACATACAGTACAACTACAGTACACATACAGTACAACTACAGTACAACTACAGTACAACTACAGTACACATACATTACACATACAGTACACATACAGTACAACTACAGTACAACTACAGTACACATACAGAACACATACAGTACAACTACAGTACACAAACAGTACACATACAGTACACATACAGTACAACTACAGTACACATACAGTACACATACAGTACAACTACAGTACAACTACAGTACAACTACAGTACAAATACAGTAAAACTACAGTACTACTACAGTACAACTACAGTACAACTACAGTACACATACAGTACACATACAGTACAACTACAGTACACATACAGTACAACTACAGTACAACTACAGTACACATAGAGTACACATACAGTACAACTACAGTACACATACAGTACAAATACAGTACACATACAGTACAACTACAGTACAACTACAGTACAAATACAGTTAAAATAAAGTACACATACAGTACAACTACAGTACAACTAGAGTACAACTACAGTACAACTACAGTACAAGTACAGTACAAATACAGTACAACTACAGTACAAGTACAGTATAAATACAGTACAACTACAGTACAACTACAGTACAAGTACAACACAAATACAGTACACATACAGTACAACTACAGTACAACTACAGTACAACTACAGTACAAGTACAGTACAAGTACAGTACAACTACAGTACAACTACAGTACAAGTACAGTACAAGTACAGTACACATACAGTACAACTACAGTACAAGTACAGTACAAGTACAGTACAAGTACAGTACAACTACAGTACAACTACAGTACAAGTACAGTACAAATACAGTACAACTACAGTACACATACAGTACAACTACAGTACAACTACATTACAACTACAGTACAAGTACAGTACAAGTACAGTACAACTACAGTACAACTACAGTACAAGTACAGTACAAATACAGTACAACTACAGTACACATACAGTACAACTACAGTACAAGTACAGTACAAGTACAGTACAAGTACAGTACAACTACAGTACAACTACAGTACAAATACAGTACACATACAGCACAACTACAGTACAACTACAGTACAACTACAGTACAAATACAGTACACATACAGTACAACTACAGTACAACTACAGTACAACTACAGTACAAGTACAGTACAAATACAGTACAACTACAGTACACATACAGTACAACTACAGTACAAGTACAGTACAAGTACAGTACAAGTACAGTACAACTACAGTACAACTACAGTACAAATACAGTACACATACAGCACAACTACAGTACAACTACAGTACAACTACAGTACAAATACAGTACACATACAGTACAACTACAGTACAACTACAGTACAACTACAGTACAACTACAGTACAACTACAGTACAAATACAGTACACATACAGTACAACTAGAGTACAACTACAGTACAACTACACTACAAATACAGTACACATACAGTACAACTACAGTACAACTAGAGTACAACTACAGTACAAATGCAGTACACATACAGTACAACTACAGTACAAATACAGTACAAGTACAGTACAACTACAGTACAACTACAGTACAACTACAGTACAACTACAGTACAAATACAGTACACATACAGTACAAGTACAGTACAACTACAGTACACATACAGTACAACTACAGTACAACTACAGTACAAGTACAGTACAACTACAATACACATACAGTACAACTAGAGTACAACTACAGTACAACTACAGTACAAATACAGTACACATACAGTACAACTACAGTACAACTACAGTACAACTACAGTACAACTACAGTACAACTACAGTACAACTACAGTACAACTACAGTACAAATACAGTACAACTACCGTACATATACAGTACAACTACAGTACAACTACAGTACAACTACAGTACAAATACAGTACAACTACAGTACACATACAGTACAAGTACAGTACAACTACAATACAACTACAGTACAACTACACTACAAATACAGTACAACTACAGTACAACTACAGTACATTTACAGTACAAATACAGTACACATACAGTACAACTACAGTACAAATACAGTACAAGTACAGTACAACTACAGTACAACTACAGTACAACTACAGTACAACTACAGTACAAATACAGTACACATACAGTACAAGTACAGTACAACTACAGTACACATACAGTACAACTACAGTTCAACTACAGTACAAGTACAGTACAACTACAATACACATACAGTACAACTACAGTACAACTACAGTACAACTACAGTACACATACAGTACAAATACAGTACACATACAGTACAACTACAGTACAACTACAATACAAATACAGTACACATACAGTACAACTACAGTACAACTACAGTACAACTACAGTACAAATACAGTACACATACAGTACAACTACAGTACAAATACAGTACAAGTACAGTACAACTACAGTACAAATACAGTACACATACAGAACAACTACAGTACAACTGCAGTACAACTAAAGTACAACTACAGTACACATACAGTACAACTACAGTACAACTACAGTACAAGTACAGTACAACTACAGTACACATACAGTACAAGTACAGTACAACTACAGTACAAATACAGTACACATACAGTACAACTACAGTACAACTACAGTACAATACAGTACAAATACAGTACAAATACCGTACAACTACAGTACAACTACAGTACAAATACAGTACACATACAGTACAACTACAGTACAAGTACAGTACAACTACAGTACACATACAGTACAACTACAGTACAACTACAGTACAAATACAGTACACATACTGTACAAATACAGTACACATACAGTACAAATACAGTACACATACAGTACAACTACAGTACAACTACAGTACAACTACAGTACAAATACAGTACACATACAGTACAAATACAGTACACATACAGTACAAGTACAGTACACATAAAGTACAACTACAGTACAACTACAGTACAACTACAGTACAAATACAGTACAACTACAGTACAAGTACAGTACAACTACAGTACAACTACAGTACAAGTACAGTACAAATACAGTACAACTACAGTACACATACAGTACAACTACAGTACAAGTACAGTACAAGTAAAGTACAAGTACAGTACAACAACAGTACAACTACAGTACAAGTACAGTACAAATACAGTACACATACAGTACAACTACAGTACAACTACAGTACATGTACAGTACAAAGGCAGTACACATACAGTACAAATACAGTACAACTACAGTACAACTACAGTACAAGTACAGTACAAATACAGTACAACTACAGTACACATACAGTACAACTACAGTACAAGTACAGTACAAGTACAGTACAAGTACAGTACAAGTACAGTACAACTACAGTACAACTACAGTACAAATACAGTACACATACAGTACAACTACAGTACATCTACAGTACAACTACAGTACAAATACAGTACACATACAGTACAACTACAGTACAAATACAGTACAACTACAGTACAACTACAGTACAACTACAGTACAAATACAGTACACATACAGTACAACTAGAGTACAACTACAGTACAACTACAGTACAAATACAGTACACATACAGTACAACTACAGTACAACTACAGTACAAGTACAGTTAAAATACAGTACACATACAGTACAACTACAGTACAACTACAGTACAACTACAGTACAACTACAGTACAACTACAGTACACATACAGTACAACTACAGTACAACTACAGTACAAATACAGTACACATACAGTACAACTACAGTGCAACTACAGTACAAATGCAGTACAACTACAGTACACATACAGTACAAGTACAGTACAAGTACAGTACAACTACAGTACAACTACACTACAAATACAGTACACATACAGTACAACTACAGTACAACTACAGTACAACTACAGTACAAATACAGTACACATACAGTACAACTACAGTACAAATACAGTACAAGTACAGTACAACTACAGTACAACTACAGTACAACTACAGTACAACTACAGTACAAATACAGTACACATACAGTACAAGTACAGTACAACTACAGTACACATACAGTACAACTACAGTACAACTACAGTACAAGTACAGTACAACTACAATACACATACAGTACAACTACAGTACAACTACAGTACAACTACAGTACACATACAGTAAAAATACAGTACAACTACAGTACAACTACAGTACAAATACAGTACACATAAAGTACAACTACAGTACAAATACAGTACAAGTACAGTACAACTACAGTACAAATACAGTACACATACAGTACAACTACAGTACAAATACAGTACAAATACAGTACAACTACAGTACAACTACAGTACAACTACAGTACAAATACAGTACACATACAGTACAAATACAGTACAACCACAGTACAACTACAGTACAATACAGTACAAATACAGTACAAATACAGTACAACTACAGTACAAATACAGTACACATACAGTACAACTACAGTACAAGTACAGTACAACTACAGTACACATACAGTACAACTACAGTACAACTACAGTACAAATACAGTACACATACTGTACAAATACAGTACACATACAGTACAAATACAGTACACATACAGTACAACTACAGTACAACTACAGTACAACTACAGTACAAATACAGTACAACTACAGTACAAATACAGTACAACTACAGTACAAGTACAGTTAAAATACAGTACACATACAGTACAACTACAGTACAACTACAGTACAAATACAGTACACATACAGTACAAATACAGTACAACTACAGTACAACTACAGTACAAATACAGTACACATACAGTACAAATACAGTACAAGTACAGTACAACTACAGTACACATACAGTACAACTACAGTACAACTACAGTACAAGTACAGTACAACTACAGTACACATACAGTACAACTACAGTACAACTACAGTACAAATACAGTACACATACAGTACAACTACAGTACAAGTACAGTACAACTACAGTACACATACAGTACAACTACAGTACAACTACAGTACAAATACAGTACACATACAGTACAACTACAGTACAAGTACAGTACAACTACAGTACAAGTACAGTACAACTACAGTACAACTACAGTACAAGTACAGTACAAATACAGTACAACTACAGTACACATACTGTACAACTACAGTACAAATACAGTACAACTACAGTACAACTACAGTACAAGTACAGTACAAATACAGTACACATACAGTACAACTACAGTACAACTACAGTACAAATACAGTACAACTACAGTACAACTACAGTACAAGTACAGTACAAATACAGTACAACTACAGTACACATACAGTACAACTACAGTACAAATACGTACAACTACAGTACAACTACAGTACAAGTACAGTACAAATACAGTACACATACAGTACAACTACAGTACAACTACAATACAACTACAGTACAAGTACAGTACAACTACAGTACAACTACAGTACAACTACAGTACAATACAGTACAAATACAGTACAAATACATTACAACTACAGTACAACTACAGTACAAATACAGTACACATACAGTACAACTACAGTACAAGAAGAGTACAACTATAGTACACATACAGTACAACTACAGTACAACTACAGTACACATACAGTACAACTACAGTACAAGTACAGTACACATACAGTACACATACAGTACAACTACAGTACAAATACAGTACACATACAGTACAACTACAGTACACATACAGTACAACTACAGTACACATACAGTACACATACAGTACAACTACAGTACAAATACAGTACACAAACAGTACAAATACAGTACACATACAGAACAACTACAGTACAACTGCAGTACAACTAAAGTACAACTACAGTACACATACAGTACAACTACAGTACAACTACAGTACACATACAGTACAACTACAGTACAACTACAGTACAACTACAGTACACATACAGTACACATACAGTACAACTACAAGTACAACTACAGTACACATGCAGTACACATACAGTACAACTACAGTAAACATACAGTACAAATACAGTACACATACAGTACAACAACAGTACAACTACAGTACAACTACAGTACAAATACTGTACAACTACAGTACAACTGCAGTACAACTACAGTACAACTACAGTACAACTAGAGTACAACTACAGTACACATACAGTACACATACAGTACACATACAGTGTACATACAGTACACATACAGTACACATACACTACACATAGAGTACAACTACAGTACAACTACAGTACAACTACAGTACACATACAGTACACATACAGTACAACTACAGTACACATACAGTACAACTACAGTACACATACAGTACACATACAGGACACATACAGTACAACTACAGTACAACTACAGTACAACTACAGTACAAATACAGTACACATACAGTACAACTACAGTACACATACAGTTCACATACAGTACACATACAGTACAACTACAGTACAACTACAGTACAACTACAGTACACATACAGTACAACTACAGTACAACTACAGTACACATACAGTACACATACAGTACAACTACAGTACACATACAGTACACATACAGTACACATACAGTACAACTACAGTACAACTACAGTACAACTACAGTACAAATACAGTACACATACAGTACAACTACAGTACAACTACAGTACACATACAGTACACATACAGTACAACTACAGTACACATTCAGTACACATACAGTACACATACAGTACAACTACAGTACACATACAGTACAACTACAGTACAACTACAGTACAACTACAGTACACATACATTACACATACAGTACACATACAGTACAACTACAGTACAACTACAGTACACATACAGAACACATACAGTACAACTACAGTACACAAACAGTACACATACAGTACACATACAGTACAACTACAGTACACATACAGTACACATACAGTACAACTACAGTACAACTACAGTACAACTACAGTACAAATACAGTAAAACTACAGTACTACTACAGTACAACTACAGTACAACTACAGTACACATACAGTACACATACAGTACAACTACAGTACACATACAGTACAACTACAGTACAACTACAGTACACATAGAGTACACATACAGTACAACTACAGTACACATACAGTACAAATACAGTACACATACAGTACAACTACAGTACAACTACAGTACAAATACAGTTAAAATAAAGTACACATACAGTACAACTACAGTACAACTAGAGTACAACTACAGTACAACTACAGTACAAGTACAGTACAAATACAGTACAACTACAGTACAAGTACAGTATAAATACAGTACAACTACAGTACAACTACAGTACAAGTACAACACAAATACAGTACACATACAGTACAACTACAGTACAACTACAGTACAACTACAGTACAAGTACAGTACAAGTACAGTACAACTACAGTACAACTACAGTACAAGTACAGTACAAGTACAGTACACATACAGTACAACTACAGTACAAGTACAGTACAAGTACAGTACAAGTACAGTACAACTACAGTACAACTACAGTACAAGTACAGTACAAATACAGTACAACTACAGTACACATACAGTACAACTACAGTACAACTACATTACAACTACAGTACAAGTACAGTACAAGTACAGTACAACTACAGTACAACTACAGTACAAGTACAGTACAAATACAGTACAACTACAGTACACATACAGTACAACTACAGTACAAGTACAGTACAAGTACAGTACAAGTACAGTACAACTACAGTACAACTACAGTACAAATACAGTACACATACAGCACAACTACAGTACAACTACAGTACAACTACAGTACAAATACAGTACACATACAGTACAACTACAGTACAACTACAGTACAACTACAGTACAAGTACAGTACAAATACAGTACAACTACAGTACACATACAGTACAACTACAGTACAAGTACAGTACAAGTACAGTACAAGTACAGTACAACTACAGTACAACTACAGTACAAATACAGTACACATACAGCACAACTACAGTACAACTACAGTACAACTACAGTACAAATACAGTACACATACAGTACAACTACAGTACAAATACAGTACAACTACAGTACAACTACAGTACAACTACAGTACAAATACAGTACACATACAGTACAACTAGAGTACAACTACAGTACAACTACACTACAAATACAGTACACATACAGTACAACTACAGTACAACTAGAGTACAACTACAGTACAAATGCAGTACACATACAGTACAACTACAGTACAAATACAGTACAAGTACAGTACAACTACAGTACAACTACAGTACAACTACAGTACAACTACAGTACAAATACAGTACACATACAGTACAAGTACAGTACAACTACAGTACACATACAGTACAACTACAGTACAACTACAGTACAAGTACAGTACAACTACAATACACATACAGTACAACTAGAGTACAACTACAGTACAACTACAGTACAAATACAGTACACATACAGTACAACTACAGTACAACTACAGTACAACTACAGTACAACTACAGTACAACTACAGTACAACTACAGTACAACTACAGTACAAATACAGTACAACTACCGTACACATACAGTACAACTACAGTACAACTACAGTACAACTACAGTACAAATACAGTACAACTACAGTACACATACAGTACAAGTACAGTACAACTACAATACAACTACAGTACAACTACACTACAAATACAGTACAACTACAGTACAACTACAGTACATTTACAGTACAAATACAGTACACATACAGTACAACTACAGTACAAATACAGTACAAGTACAGTACAACTACAGTACAACTACAGTACAACTACAGTACAACTACAGTACAAATACAGTACACATACAGTACAAGTACAGTACAACTACAGTACACATACAGTACAACTACAGTTCAACTACAGTACAAGTACAGTACAACTACAATACACATACAGTACAACTACAGTACAACTACAGTACAACTACAGTACACATACAGTACAAATACAGTACACATACAGTACAACTACAGTACAACTACAATACAAATACAGTACACATACAGTACAACTACAGTACAACTACAGTACAACTACAGTACAAATACAGTACACATACAGTACAACTACAGTACAAATACAGTACAAGTACAGTACAACTACAGTACAAATACAGTACACATACAGTACAACTACAGTACAAATACAGTACAAGTACAGTACAAGTACAGTACAACTACAGTACAACTACAGTACAAATACAGTACACATACAGTACAAATACAGTACAACCACATTACAACTACAGTACAAATACAGTACAAATACAGTACAAGTACAGTACAACTACAGTACACATACAGTACAACTACAGTACAACTACAGTACAAGTACAGTACAACTACATTACACATACAGTACAACTACAGTACAACTACAGTACAAATACAGTACACATACAGTACAACTACAGTACAACTACAGTATAATACAGTACAAATACAGTACAAATACAGTACAACTACAGTACAACTACAGTACAAATACAGTACACATACAGTACAACTACAGTACAAGTACAGTACTACTACAGTACACATACAGTACAACTACAGTACAACTACAGTACAACTACAGTACAAATACAGTACACATACAGTACAAATACAGTACACATACAGTACAAATACAGTACACATACAGTACAACTACAGTACAAATACAGTACAAATACAGTTAAAATAAAGTACACATACAGTACAAATACAGTACACATACAGTACACATACAGTACAACTACAGTACAACTACAGTACAACTACAGTACAACTACAGTACAACTACAGTACAACTACAGTACAACTACAGTACAAGTACAGTACAAATACAGTACACATACAGTACAACTACAGTACAACTACAGTACAAGTACAGTACAAATACAGTACAAATACAGTACAACTACAGTACAACTACAGTACACATACAGTACAACTACAGTACACATACAGTACAACTACAGTACAACTACAGTACAAATACAGTACAACTACAGTACAACTACAGTACAAGTACAGTACAAATACAGTACAACTACAGTACACATACAGTACAACTACAGTACAAATACAGTACAACTACAGTACAACTACAGTACAAGTACAGTACAAATACAGTACACATACAGTACAACTACAGTACAACTACAATACAACTACAGTACAAGTACAGTTCAACTACAGTACAACTACAGTACAACTACAGTACAATACAGTACAAATACAGTACAAATACAGTACAACTACAGTACAACTACAGTACAAATACAGTACACATACATTACAACTACAGTACAAGTACAGTACAACTACAGTACACATACAGTACAACTACAGTACAACTACAGTACAAATACAGTACAAGTACAGTACAACTACAGTACAAATACAGTACACATACAGTACAACTACAGTACAAATACAGTACAAGTACAGTACAAGTACAGTACAACTACAGTACAACTACAGTACAAATACAGTACACATACAGTACAAATACAGTACAACCACATTACAACTACAGTACAAATACAGTACAAATACAGTACAAGTACAGTACAACTACAGTACACATACAGTACAACTACAGTACAACTACAGTACAAGTACAGTACAACTACATTACACATACAGTACAACTACAGTACAACTACAGTACAAATACAGTACACATACAGTACAACTACAGTACAACTACAGTATAATACAGTACAAATACAGTACAAATACAGTACAACTACAGTACAACTACAGTACAAATACAGTACACATACAGTACAACTACAGTACAAGTACAGTACAACTACAGTACACATACAGTACAACTACAGTACAACTACAGTACAACTACAGTACAAATACAGTACACATACAGTACAAATACAGTACACATACAGTACAAATACAGTACACATACAGTACAACTACAGTACAACTACAGTACAACTACAGTACAAATACAGTACAACTACAGTACAAATACAGTACAACTACAGTACACATACAGTACAACTACAGTACAAGTACAGTACAAGTACAGTACAACTACAGTACAACTACAGTACAAGTACAGTACAAATACAGTACACATACAGTACAACTACAGTACAACTACAGTACAAGTACAGTACAAATACAGTACAAATACAGTACAACTACAGTACAACTACAGTACACATACAGTACAACTACAGTACACATACAGTACAACTACAGTACAACTACAGTACAAATACAGTACAACTACAGTACAACTACAGTACAAGTACAGTACAAATACAGTACAACTACAGTACACATACAGTACAACTACAGTACAAATACAGTACAACTACAGTACAACTACAGTACAAGTACAGTACAAATACAGTACACATACAGTACAACTACAGTACAACTACAATACAACTACAGTACAAGTACAGTTCAACTACAGTACAACTACAGTACAACTACAGTACAATACAGTACAAATACAGTAAAAATGCAGTACAACTACAGTACAACTACAGTACAAATACAGTACACATACATTACAACTACAGTACAAGAACAGTACAACTACAGTACACATACAGTACAACTACAGTACAACTACAGTACACATACAGTACAACTACAGTACAAGTACAGTACACATTCAGTACACATACAGTACAACTACAGTACAAATACAGTACACATACAGTACAACTACAGTACACATACAGTACAACTACAGTACACATACAGTACACATACAGTACAACTACAGTACAAATACAGTACACAAACAGTACAAATACAGTACACATACAGAACAACTACAGTACAACTGCAGTACAACTAAAGTACAACTACAGTACACATACAGTACAACTACAGTACAACTACAGTACACATACAGTACAACTACAGTACAACTATAGTACACATACAGTACACATACAGTACAACTACAAGTACAACTACAGTACACATACAGTACACATACAGTACAACTACAGTAAACATACAGTACAAATACAGTACACATACAGTACAACAACAGTACAACTACAGTACAACTACAGTACAAATACTGTACAACTACAGTACAACTACAGTACAACTACAGTACAACTACAGTACAACTAGAGTACAACTACAGTACACATACAGTACACATACAGTACACATACAGTGTACATACAGTACACATACAGTACACATACACTACACATACAGTACAACTACAGTACAACTACAGTACAACTACAGTACACATAGGCTACAGTACACATACAGTACAACTACAGTACACATACAGTAAAACTACAGTACACATACAGTACACATACAGTACACATACAGTACAACTACAGTACAACTACAGTACAACTACAGTACAAATACAGTACACATACAGTACAACTAAAGTACACATACAGTACACATACAGTACACATACAGTACAACTACAGTACAACTACAGTACAACTACAGTACAAATACAGTACACATACAGTACAACTACAGTACAACTACAGTACACATACAGTACACATACAGTACAACTACAGTACACATACAGTACACATACAGTACACATACAGTACAACTACAGTACAACTACAGTACAACTACAGTACAAATACAGTACACATACAGTACAACTACAGTACAACTACAGTACACATACAGTACACATACAGTACAACTACAGTACACATACAGTACACATACAGTACACATACAGTACAACTACAGTACACATACAGTACAACTACAGTACAACTACAGTACAACTACAGTACACATACAGTACACATACAGTACACATACAGTACAACTACAGTACAACTACAGTACAACTACAGTACACATACAGAACACATACAGTACAACTACAGTACACAAACAGTACACATACAGTACACATACAGTACAACTACAGTACACATACAGTACACATACAGTACAACTACAGTACAACTACAGTACAACTACAGTACAAATACAGTAAAACTACAGTACTACTACAGTACAACTACAGTACAACTACAGTACACATACAGTACACATACAGTACAACTACAGTACACATACAGTACAACTACAGTACAACTACAGTACACATACAGTACACATACAGTACAACTACAGTACACATACAGTACAAATACAGTACACATACAGTACAACTACAGTACAACTACAGTACAAATACAGTTAAAATAAAGTACACATACAGTACAAATACAGTACACATACAGTACACATACAGTACAACTACAGTACAACTACAGTACAACTACAGTACAACTACAGTACAACTACAGTAAAACTACAGTACAAGTACAGTACAAATACAGTACAACTACAGTACAAGTACAGTACAAATACAGTACAACTACAGTACAAGTACAACACAAATACAGTACACATACAGTACAACTACAGTACAACTACAGTACAAGTACAGTACAAGTACAGTACAAGAACAGTACACATACAGTACAACTACAGTACAAGTACAGTACAAGTACAGTACAACTACAGTACAACTACAGTACAAGTACAGTACAAATACAGTACAACTACAGTACACATACAGTACAACTACAGTACAACTACAGTACAACTACAGTACAAGTACAGTACAAGTACAGTACAAGTACAGTACAACTACAGTACAACTACAGTACAAGTACAGTACAAATAGAGTACAACTACAGTACACATACAGTACAACTACAGTACAAGTACAGTACCAGTACAGTACAAGTACAGTACAACTACAGTACAACTACAGTACAAGTACAGTACAAATACAGTACACATACAGTACAACTACAGTACAACTACAGTACAACTACAGTACAAGTACAGTACAAATACAGTACAACTACAGTACACATACAGTACAACTACAGTACAAGTACAGTACAAGTACAGTACAACTACAGTACAACTACAGTACACATACAGTACACATACAGTACAACTACAGTACAACTACAGTACAACTACAGTACAAATACAGTACACATACAGTACAACTACAGTACAACTACTGTACAACTATAGTACAAATACAGTACACATACAGTACAACTAGAGTACAACTACAGTACAACTACAGTACAAATACAGTACACATACAGTACAACTACAGTACAACTACAGTACAACTACAGTACAAGTACAGTTAAAATACAGTACACATACAGTACAACTACGGTACAACTACAGTACAACTACAGTACAACTACAGTACAAATACAGTACACATACAGTACAACTACAGTACAACTACAGTACAAATACAGTACACATACAGTACAACTACAGTTCAACTACAGTACAAATACAGTACAACTACAGTACACATACAGTACAACTACAGTACAACTACAGTACACATACAGTACAACTACAGTACAACTATAGTACACATACAGTACACATACAGTACAACTACAAGTACAACTACAGTACACATACAGTACACATACAGTACAACTACAGTAAACATACAGTACAAATACAGTACACATACAGTACAACAACAGTACAACTACAGTACAACTACAGTACAAATACTGTACAACTACAGTACAACTACAGTACAACTACAGTACAACTACAGTACAACTAGAGTACAACTACAGTACACATACAGTACACATACAGTACACATACAGTGTACATACAGTACACATACAGTACACATACACTACACATACAGTACAACTACAGTACAACTACAGTACAACTACAGTACACATAGGCTACAGTACACATACAGTACAACTACAGTACACATACAGTAAAACTACAGTACACATACAGTACACATACAGTACACATACAGTACAACTACAGTACAACTACAGTACAACTACAGTACAAATACAGTACACATACAGTACAACTAAAGTACACATACAGTACACATACAGTACACATACAGTACAACTACAGTACAACTACAGTACAACTACAGTACAAATACAGTACACATACAGTACAACTACAGTACAACTACAGTACACATACAGTACACATACAGTACAACTACAGTACACATACAGTACACATACAGTACACATACAGTACAACTACAGTACAACTACAGTACAACTACAGTACAAATACAGTACACATACAGTACAACTACAGTACAACTACAGTACACATACAGTACACATACAGTACAACTACAGTACACATACAGTACACATACAGTACACATACAGTACAACTACAGTACACATACAGTACAACTACAGTACAACTACAGTACAACTACAGTACACATACAGTACACATACAGTACACATACAGTACAACTACAGTACAACTACAGTACAACTACAGTACACATACAGAACACATACAGTACAACTACAGTACACAAACAGTACACATACAGTACACATACAGTACAACTACAGTACACATACAGTACACATACAGTACAACTACAGTACAACTACAGTACAACTACAGTACAAATACAGTAAAACTACAGTACTACTACAGTACAACTACAGTACAACTACAGTACACATACAGTACACATACAGTACAACTACAGTACACATACAGTACAACTACAGTACAACTACAGTACACATACAGTACACATACAGTACAACTACAGTACACATACAGTACAAATACAGTACACATACAGTACAACTACAGTACAACTACAGTACAAATACAGTTAAAATAAAGTACACATACAGTACAAATACAGTACACATACAGTACACATACAGTACAACTACAGTACAACTACAGTACAACTACAGTACAACTACAGTACAACTACAGTAAAACTACAGTACAAGTACAGTACAAATACAGTACAACTACAGTACAAGTACAGTACAAATACAGTACAACTACAGTACAAGTACAACACAAATACAGTACACATACAGTACAACTACAGTACAACTACAGTACAAGTACAGTACAAGTACAGTACAAGAACAGTACACATACAGTACAACTACAGTACAAGTACAGTACAAGTACAGTACAACTACAGTACAACTACAGTACAAGTACAGTACAAATACAGTACAACTACAGTACACATACAGTACAACTACAGTACAACTACAGTACAACTACAGTACAAGTACAGTACAAGTACAGTACAAGTACAGTACAACTACAGTACAACTACAGTACAAGTACAGTACAAATAGAGTACAACTACAGTACACATACAGTACAACTACAGTACAAGTACAGTACCAGTACAGTACAAGTACAGTACAACTACAGTACAACTACAGTACAAGTACAGTACAAATACAGTACACATACAGTACAACTACAGTACAACTACAGTACAACTACAGTACAAGTACAGTACAAATACAGTACAACTACAGTACACATACAGTACAACTACAGTACAAGTACAGTACAAGTACAGTACAACTACAGTACAACTACAGTACACATACAGTACACATACAGTACAACTACAGTACAACTACAGTACAACTACAGTACAAATACAGTACACATACAGTACAACTACAGTACAACTACTGTACAACTATAGTACAAATACAGTACACATACAGTACAACTAGAGTACAACTACAGTACAACTACAGTACAAATACAGTACACATACAGTACAACTACAGTACAACTACAGTACAACTACAGTACAAGTACAGTTAAAATACAGTACACATACAGTACAACTACGGTACAACTACAGTACAACTACAGTACAACTACAGTACAAATACAGTACACATACAGTACAACTACAGTACAACTACAGTACAAATACAGTACACATACAGTACAACTACAGTTCAACTACAGTACAAATACAGTACAACTACAGTACACATACAGTACAAGTACAGTACAACTACAGTACAACTACAGTACAACTACACTACAAATACAGTACACATACAGTACAACTACAGTACAACTACAGTACAACTACAGTATAAATGCAGTACACATACAGTACAACTACAGTACAAATACAGTACAAGTACAGTACAACTACAGTACAACTACAGTACAACTACAGTACAACTACAGTACAAATACAGTACACATACAGTACAAGTACAGTACAACTACAGTACACATACAGTACAACTACAGTACAACTACAGTACAATTACAGTACAACTACAATACACATACAGTACAACTACAGTACAAATACAGTACAACTAGAGTACAACTACAGTACAACTACAGTACAAATACAGTACAACTACAGTACAACTACAGTACAACTACAGTACAAGTACAGTTAAAATACAGTACACATACAGTACAACTACAGTACAACTACAGTACAACTACAGTACAACTACAGTACAAATACAGTACACATACAGTACAACTACAGTACAACTACAGTACAAATACCGTACACATACAGTACAACTACAGTACAACTACAGTACAACTACAGTACAAATACAGTACAACTACAGTACACATACAGTACAAGTACAGTACAACTACAGTACAACTACAGTACAACTACACTACAAATACAGTACACATACAGTACAACTACAGTACAACTACAGTACAACTACAGTAAAAATACAGTACACATACAGTACAACTACAGTACAAATACAGTACAAGTACAGTACAACTACAGTACAACTACAGTACAACTACAGTACAAATACAGTACACATACAGTACAAGTACAGTACAACTACAGTACACATACAGTACAACTACAGTACAACTACAGTACAAGTACAGTACAACTACAATACACATACAGTACAACTACAGTACAACTACAGTACAACTACAGTACACATACAGTACAAATACAGTACACATACAGTACAACTACAGTACAACTACAATACAAATACAGTACACATACAGTACAACTACAGTACAACTACAGTACAACTACAGTACAAATACAGTACACATACAGTACAACTACATTACAAATACAGTACAAGTACAGTACAACTACAGTACAAATACAGTACACATACAGTACAACTACAGTACAAATACAGTACAAGTACAGTACAACTACAGTACAACTACAGTACAACTACAGTACAAATACAGTACACATACAATACAAATACAGTACAACCACAGTACAACTACAGTACAAATACAGTACACATACAGTACAAATACAGTACAAGTACAGTACAACTACAGTACACATACAGTACAACTACAGTACACATACAGTACAAGTACAGTACAACTACAGTACAACTACAGTACAACTACACTACAAATACAGTACACATACAGTACAACTACAGTACAACTACAGTACAACTACAGTAAAAATACAGTACACATACAGTACAACTACAGTACAAATACAGTACAAGTACAGTACAACTACAGTACAACTACAGTACAACTACAGTACAAATACAGTACAACTACAGTACACATACAGTACAAGTACAGTACAACTACAGTACAACTACAGTACAACTACAGTACAACTACAGTACAAATACAGTACACATACAGTACAAGTACAGTACAACTACAGTACACATACAGTACAACTACAGTACAACTACAGTACAAATACAGTACAACTACAGTACAAATTCAGTACAATACAGTACAAATACAGTACAAATACAGTACAACTACAGTACAACTACAGTACAAATACAGTACACATACAGTACAACTACAGTACAAGTACAGTACAACTACAGTACACATACAGTACAACTACAGTACAACTACAGTACAACTACAGTACAAATACAGTACAACTACAGTACAAATACAGTACAACTACAGTACAAGTACAGTTAAAATACAGTACACATACAGTACAACTACAGTACAACTACAGTACAAATACAGTACACATACAGTACAAATACAGTACAACTACAGTACAAATACAGTACACATACAGTACAAATACAGTACAAGTACAGTACAACTACAGTACACATACAGTACAACTACAGTACAACTACAGTACAAGTACAGTACAACTACAGTACACATACAGTACAACTACAGTACAACTACAGTACAAATACAGTACACATACAGTACAACTACAGTACAACTACAGTATAATACAGTACAAATACAGTACAAATACAGTACAACTACAGTACAACTACAGTACAAATACAGTACACATACAGTACAACTACAGTACAAGTACAGTACAACTACAGTACACATACAGTACAACTACAGTACAACTACAGTACAACTACAGTACAAATACAGTACACATACAGTACAAATACAGTACACATACAGTACAAATACAGTACACATACAGTACAACTACAGTACAACTACAGTACAACTACAGTACAAATACAGTACAACTACAGTACAAATACAGTACAACTACAGTACACATACAGTACAACTACAGTACAAGTACAGTACAAGTACAGTACAACTGCAGTACAACTACAGTACAAGTACAGTACAAATACAGTACACATACAGTACAACTACAGTACAACTACAGTACAAGTACAGTACAAATACAGTACAAATACAGTACAACTACAGTACAACTACAGTACACATACAGTACAACTACAGTACACATACAGTACAACTACAGTACAACTACAGTACAAATACAGTACAACTACAGTACAACTACAGTACAAGTACAGTACAAATACAGTACAACTACAGTACACATACAGTACAACTACAGTACAAATACAGTACAACTACAGTACAACTACAGTACAACTACAGTACAAGTACAGTTAAAATACAGTACACATACAGTACAACTACAGTACAACTACAGTACAACTACAGTACAACTACAGTACAAATACAGTACACATACAGTACAACTACAGTACAAATACAGTACAAGTACAGTACAACTACAGTACAACTACAGTACAACTACAGTACAACTACAGTACAAATACAGTACACATACAGTACAAGTACAGTACAACTACAGTACAACTACAGTACAAATACAGTAAAACTACAGTACTACTACAGTACAACTACAGTACAACTACAGTACACATACAGTACACATACAGTACAACTACAGTACACATACAGTACAACTACAGTACAACTACAGTACACATACAGTACACATACAGTACAACTACAGTACACATACAGTACAAATACAGTACACATACAGTACAACTACAGTACAACTACAGTACAAATACAGTTAAAATAAAGTACACATACAGTACAAATACAGTACACATACAGTACACATACAGTACAACTACAGTACAACTACAGTACAACTACAGTACAACTACAGTACAACTACAGTAAAACTACAGTACAAGTACAGTACAAATACAGTACAACTACAGTACAAGTACAGTACAAATACAGTACAACTACAGTACAAGTACAACACAAATACAGTAAAAATACAGTACACATACAGTACAACTACAGTACAAATACAGTACAAGTACAGTACAACTACAGTACAACTACAGTACAACTACAGTACAACTACAGTACAAATACAGTACTCATACAGTACAAGTACAGTACAACTACAGTACACATACAGTACAACTACAGTACAACTACAGTACAAGTACAGTACAACTACAAAACACATACAGTACAACTACAGTACAACTACAGTACAACTACAGTACACATACAGTACAAATACAGTACACATACAGTACAACTACAGTACAACTACAATACAAATACAGTACACATACAGTACAACTACAGTACAACTACAGTACAACTACAGTACAAATACAGTACACATACAGTACAACTACATTACAAATACAGTACAAGTACAGTACAACTACAGTACAAATACAGTACACATACAGTACAACTACAGTACAAATACAGTACAAGTACAGTACAACTACAGTACAACTACAGTACAACTACAGTACAACTACAGTACAAATACAGTACACATACAGTACAAGTACAGTACAACTACAGTACACATACAGTACAACTACAGTACAACTACAGTACAATTACAGTACAACTACAATACACATACAGTACAACTAGAGTACAACTACAGTACAACTACAGTACAAATACAGTACAACTACAGTACAACTACAGTACAACTACAGTACAAGTACAGTTAAAATACAGTACACATACAGTACAACTACAGTACAACTACAGTACAACTACAGTACAACTACAGTACACATACAGTACAACTACAGTACAACTACAGTACAAATACCGTACACATACAGTACAACTACAGTACAACTACAGTACAACTACAGTACAAATACAGTAAAACTACAGTACACATACAGTACAAGTACAGTACAACTACAGTACAACTACAGTACAACTACACTACAAATACAGTACACATACAGTACAACTACAGTACAACTACAGTACAACTACAGTAAAAATACAGTACACATACAGTACAACTACAGTACAAATACAGTACAAGTACAGTACAACTACAGTACAACTACAGTACAACTACAGTACAACTACAGTACAAATACAGTACTCATACAGTACAAGTACAGTACAACTACAGTACACATACAGTACAACTACAGTACAACTACAGTACAAGTACAGTACAACTACAAAACACATACAGTACAACTACAGTACAACTACAGTACAACTACAGTACACATACAGTACAAATACAGTACACATACAGTACAACTACAGTACAACTACAATACAAATACAGTACACATACAGTACAACTACAGTACAACTACAGTACAAATACAGTACACATACAGTACAACTACATTACAAATACAGTACAAGTACAGTACAACTACAGTACAAATACAGTACACATACAGTACAACTACAGTACAAATACAGTACAAGTACAGTACAACTACAGTACAACTACAGTACAACTACAGTACAAATCCAGTACACATACAGTACAAATACAGTACAACCACAGTACAACTACAGTACAAATACAGTACACATACAGTACAAATACAGTACAAGTACAGTACAACTACAGTACACATACAGTACAACTACAGTACAACTACAGTACAAGTACAGTACAACTACAGTACACATACAGTACAACTACAGTACAACTACAGTACAAATACAGTACAACTACAGTACAACTACAGTACAATACAGTACAAATACAGTACAAATACAGTACAACTACAGTACAACTACAGTACAAATACAGTACACATACAGTACAACTACAGTACAAGTACAGTACAACTACAGTACACATACAGTACAACTACAGTACAACTACAGTACAACTACAGTACAAATACAGTACAACTACAGTACAAATACAGTACAACTACAGTACAAGTACAGTTAAAATACAGTACACATACAGTACAACTACAGTACAACTACAGTACAAATACAGTACACATACAGTACAAATACAGTACAACTACAGTACAAATACAGTACACATACAGTACAACTACAGTACAAGTACAGTACAACTACAGTACACATACAGTACAACTACAGTACAACTACAGTACAAGTACAGTACAACTACAGTACACATACAGTACAACTACAGTACAACTACAGTACAAATACAGTACACATACAGCACAACTACAGTACAACTACAGTATAATACAGTACAAATACAGTACAAATACAGTACAACTACAGTACAACTACAGTATAAATACAGTACACATACAGTACAACTACAGTACAAGTACAGTACAACTACAGTACACATACAGTACAACTACAGTACAACTACAGTACAACTACAGTACAAATACAGTACACATACAGTACAAATACAGTACACATACAGTACAAATACAGTACACATACATTACAACTACAGTACAACTACAGTACAACTACAGTACAAATACAGTACAACTACAGTACAAATACAGTACAACTACAGTACACATACAGTACAACTACAGTACAAGTACAGTACAAGTACAGTACAACTGCAGTACAACTACAGTACAAGTACAGTACAAATACAGTACACATACAGTACAACTACAGTACAACTACAGTACAAGTACAGTACAAATACAGTACAAATACAGTACAACTACAGTACAACTACAGTACACATACAGTACAACTACAGTACACATACAGTACAACTACAGTACAACTACAGTACAAATACAGTACAACTACAGTACAACTACAGTACAAGTACAGTACAAATACAGTACAACTACAGTACACATACAGTACAACTACAGTACAAATACAGTACAACTACAGTACAACTACAGTACAAGTACAGTAAAAATACAGTACACATACAGTACAACTACAGTACAACTACAATACAACTACAGTACAAGTACAGTACAACTACAGTACAACTACAGTACAACTACAGTACAATACAGTACAAATACAGTACAAATACAGTACAACTACAGTACAACTACAGTACAAATACAGTACACATACAGTACAACTACAGTAAAAGAACAGTACAACTACAGTACACATACAGTACAACTACAGTACAACTACAGTACACATACAGTACAACTACAGTACAAGTACAGTACACATACAGTACACATACAGTACAACTACAGTACAAATACAGTACACATACAGTACAACTACAGTACACATACAGTACTACTACAGTACACATACAGTACACATACAGTACAACTACAGTACAAATACAGTACACATACAGTACAAATACAGTACACATACAGAACAACTACAGTACAACTGCAGTACAACTAAAGTACAACTACAGTACACATACAGTACAACTACAGTACAACTACAGTACACATACAGTACAACTACAGTACAAATACAGTACAACTACAGTACACATACAGTACACATACAGTACAACTACAAGTACAACTACAGTACACATACAGTACACATACAGTACACATACAGTACAACTACAGTACAACTACAGTACAACTACAGTACACATACAGTACACATACAGTACAACTACAGTACACATACAGTACAACTACAGTACACATACAGTACACATACAGTACACATACATTACAACTACAGTACAACTACAGTACAACTACAGTACAAATACAGTACACATACAGTACAACTACAGTACACATACAGTACACATACAGTACACATACAGTACAACTACAGTACAACTACAGTACAACTACAGTACAAATACAGTACACATACAGTACAACTACAGTACACATACAGTACACATACAGTACAAATACAGTACACATACAGTACACATACAGTACACATACAGTACAACTACAGTACACATACAGTACAACTACAGTACAACTACAGTACAACTACAGTACACATACAGTACACATACAGTACACATACAGTACAACTACAGTACAACTACAGTACAACTACAGTACACATACAGAACACATACAGTACAACTACAGTACACAAACAGTACACATACAGTACACATACAGTACAACTACAGTACACATACAGTACACATACAGTACAACTACAGTACAACTACAGTACAACTACAGTACAAATACAGTAAAACTACAGTACTACTACAGTACAACTACAGTACAACTACAGTACACATACAGTACACATACAGTACAACTACAGTACACATACAGTACAACTACAGTACAACTACAGTACACATACAGTACACATACAGTACAACTACAGTACACATACAGTACAAATACAGTACACATACAGTACAACTACAGTACAACTACAGTACAAATACAGTTAAAATAAAGTACACATACAGTACAACTACAGTACAACAACAGTACAACTACAGTACAACTACAGTACAAGTACAGTACAAATACAGTACAACTACAGTACAAGTACAGTACAAATACAGTACAACTACAGTACAACTACAGTACAAGTACAGTACAAATACAGTACACATACAGTACAACTACAGTACAACTACAGTACAACTACAGTACAAGTACAGTACAAGTACAGTACAACTACAGTACAAGTACAGTACACATACAGTACAACTACAGTACAAGTACAGTACAAGTACAGTACAACTACAGTACAACTACAGTACAAGTACAGTACAAATACAGTACAACTACAGTACACATACAGTACAACTACAGTACAACTACAGTACAACTACAGTACAAGTACAGTACAAGTACAGTACAACTACAGTACAACTACAGTACAAGTACAGTACAAATACAGTACAACTACAGTACACATACAGTACAACTACAGTACAAGTGCAGTACAAGTACAGTACAAGTACAGTACAAGTACAGTACAACTACAGTACAACTACAGTACAAGTACAGTACAAATACAGTACACATACAGTACAACTACAGTACAACTACAGTACAAGTACAGTACAAATGCAGTACACATACAGTACAAATACAGTACAACTACAGTACAACTACAGTACAAGTACAGTACAAATACAGTACAACTACAGTACACATACAGTACAACTACAGTACAAGTACAGTACAAGTACAGTACAAGTACAGTACAACTACAGTACAACTACAGTACAAATACAGTACACATACAGTACAACTACAGTACATCTACAGTACAACTACAGTACAAATACAGTACACATACAGTACAACTACAGTACAAATACAGTACAACTACAGTACAACTACAGTACAACTACAGTACAAATACAGTACACATACAGTACAACTAGAGTACAACTACAGTACAACTACAGTACAAATACAGTACACATACAGGACAACTACAGTACAACTACAGTACAACTACAGTACAAGTACAGTTAAAATACAGTACACATACAGTACAACTACAGTACAACTACAGTACAACTACAGTACAACTACAGTACAACTACAGTACAAATACAGTACACATACAGTACAACTACAGTACAACTACAGTACAAATACAGTACACATACAGTACAACTACAGTACAACTACAGTACAAATACAGTACAACTACAGTACACATACAGTACAAGTACATTACAACTACAGTACAACTACAGTACAACTACACTACAAATACAGTACACATACAGTACAACTACAGTACAACTACAGTACAAATACAGTACACATACAGTACAACTACAGTTCAAATACAGTACACGTACAGTACAACTACAGTACAACTACAGTACAACTACAGTACAACTACAGTACAAATACAGTACACATACAGTACAAGTACAGTACAACTACAGTACACATACAGTACAACTACAGTACAACTACAGCACAAGTACAGTACAACTACAATACACATACAGTACAACTACAGTACAACTACAGTACAACTACAGTACACATACAGTAAAAATACAGTACAACTACAGTACAACTACAGTACAAATACAGTACACATACAGTACAACTACAGTACAAATACAGTACAAGTACAGTACAACTACAGTACAAATACAGTACACATACAGTACAACTACAGTACAAATACAGTACAAATACAGTACAACTACAGTACAACTACAGTACAACTACAGTACAAATAAAGTACACATACAGTACAAATACAGTACAACCACAGTACAACTACAGTACAAATACAGTACAAATACAGTACAAATACAGTACAAGTACAGTACAACTACAGTACACATACAGTACAACTACAGTACAACTACAGTACAAGTACAGTACAACTACAGTACACATACAGTACAACTACAGTACAACTACAATACAAATACAGTACACATACAGTACAACTACAGTACAACTACAGTACAATACAGTACAAATACAGTACAAATACAGTACAACTACAGTACAACTACAGTACAAATACAGTACACATACAGTACAACTACAGTACAAGTACAGTACAACTACAGTACACATACAGTACAACTAGAGTACAACTACAGTACAAATACAGTACACATACTGTGCAAATACAGTACACATACAGTACAAATACAGTACACATACAGTACAACTACAGTACAACTACAGTACAACTACAGTACAAATACAGTACAACTACAGTACAAATACAGTACAACTACAGTACATGTACAGTTAAAATACAGTACACATACAGTACAACTACAGTACAACTACAGTACAAATACAGTACACATACAGTACAAATACAGTACAACTACAGTACAACTACAGTACAAATACAGTACACATACAGTACAAATACAGTACAAGTACAGTACAACTACAGTACACATACAGTACAACTACAGTACAACTACAGTACAAGTACAGTACAACTACAGTACACATACAGTACAACTACAGTACAACTACAGTACAAATACAGTACACATACAGTACAACTACAGTACAACTACAGTATAATACAGTACAAATACAGTACAAATACAGTACAACTACAGTACAACTATAGTACAAATACAGTACACATACAGTACAACTACAGTACAAGTACAGTACAACTACAGTACACATACAGTACAACTACAGTACAACTTCAGTATAACTACAGTACAAATACAGTACACATACAGTACAAATACAGTACACATACAGTACAAATACAGTACACATACAGAACAACTACAGTACAACTACAGTACAACTACAGTACAAATACAGTACAACTACAGTACAAATACAGTACAACTACAGTACACATACAGTACAACTACAGTACAAGTACAGTACAAGTACAGTACAACTACAGTACAACTACAGTACAAGTACAGTACAAATACAGTACACATACAGTACAACTACAGTACAACTACAGTACAAGTACAGTACAAATACAGTACAAATACAGTACAACTACAGTACAACTACAGTACACATACAGTACACATACAGTACAACTACAGTACAACTACAATACAACTACAGTACAAGTACAGTACAACTACAGTACAACTACAGTACAACTATAGTACAATACAGTACAAATACAGTACAAATACAGTACAACTACAGTACAACTACAGTACAAATACAGTACACATACAGTACAACTACAGTACAAGAACAGTACAACTACAGTACACATACAGTACAACTACAGTACAACTACACTACACATACAGTACAACTACAGTACAAGTACAGTACACATACAGTACACATACAGTACAACTACAGTACAAATACAGTACACATACAGTACAACTACAGTACACATACAGTACAACTACAGTACACATACAGTACACATACAGTACAACTACTGTACAAATACAGTACACATACAGTACAAATACAGTACACATACAGAACAACTACAGTACAACTGCAGTACAACTAAAGTACAACTACAGTACACATACAGTACAACTACAGTACAACTACAGTACAAGTACAGTACAACTACAGTACACATACAGTACAACTACAGTACAACTACAGTACAAATACAGTACACATACAGTACAACTACAGTACAACTACAGTACAATACAGTACAAATACAGTACAAATACCGTACAACTACAGTACAACTACAGTTCAAATACAGTACACATACAGTACAACTACAGTACAAGTACAGTACAACTACAGTACACATACAGTACAACTACAGTACAACTACAGTACAAATACAGTACACATACTGTACAAATACAGTACACATACAGTACAAATACAGTACACATACAGTACAACTACAGTACAACTACAGTACAACTACAGTACAAATACAGTACACATACAGTACAAATACAGTACACATACAGTACAAATACAGTACACATACAGTACAACTACAGTACAACTACAGTACAACTACAGTACAAATACAGTACAACTACAGTACAACTACTGTACAAGTACAGTACAAATACAGTACACATACAGTACAACTACAGTACAACTACAATACAACTACAGTACAAGTACAGTACAACTACAGTACAACTACAGTACAACTATAGTACAATACAGTACAAATACAGTACAAATACAGTACAACTACAGTACAACTACAGTACAAATACAGTACACATACAGTACAACTACAGTAAAAGAACAGTACAACTACAGTACACATACAGTACAACTACAGTACAACTACAGTACACATACAGTACAACTACAGTACAAGTACAGTACACATACAGTACACATACAGAACAACTACAGTACAAATACAGTACACATACAGTACAACTACAGTACACATACAGTACAACTACAGTACACATACAGTACACATACAGTACAACTACTGTACAAATACAGTACAAATACAGTACACATACAGAACAACTACAGTACAACTGCAGTACAACTAAAGTACAACTACAGTACACATACAGTACAACTACAGTACAACTACAGTACAAGTACAGTACAACTACAGTACACATACAGTACAACTACAGTACAACTACAGTACAAATACAGTACACATACAGTACAACTACAGTACAACTACAGTACAATACAGTACAAATACAGTACAAATACCGTACAACTACAGTACAACTACAGTACAAATACAGTACACATACAGTACAACTACAGTACAAGTACAGTACAACTACAGTACACATACAGTACAACTACAGTACAACTAAAGTACAAATACAGTACACATACTGTACAAATACAGTACACATACAGTACAAATACAGTACACATACAGTACAACTACAGTACAACTACAGTACAACTACAGTACAAATACAGTACAACTACAGTACAAATACAGTACAACTACAGTACAAGTACAGTTAAAATACAGTACACATACAGTACAACTACAGTACAACTACAGTACAAATACAGTACACATACATTACAAATACAGTACAACTACAGTACAACTACAGTACAAATACAGTACACATACAGTACAAATACAGTACAAGTACAGTACAACTACAGTACACATACAGTACAACTACAGTACAACTACAGTACAAGTACAGTACAACTACAGTACACATACAGTACAACTACAGTACAACTACAGTACAAATACAGTACACATACAGTACAACTACAGTACAACTACAGTATAATACAGTACAAATACAGTACAAATACATTACAACTACAGTACAACTACAGTACAAATACAGTACACATACAGTACAACTACAGTACAAGTACAGTACAACTACAGTACACATACAGTACAACTACAGTACAACTACAGTACAACTACAGTACAAATACAGTACACATACAGTACAAATACAGTACACATACAGTACAAATACAGTACACATACAGTACAACTACAGTACAACTACAGTACAACTACAGTACAAATACAGTACAACTACAGTACAAATACAGTACACATACAGTACAACTACAGTACAACTACAGTACAAGTACAGTACAAATACAGTACAAATACAGTACAACTACAGTACAACTACAGTACACATACAGTACAACTACAGTACACATACAGTACAACTACAGTACAACTACAGTACAAATACAGTACAACTACAGTACAACTACAGTACAAGTACAGTACAAATACAGTACAACTACAGTACACATACAGTACAACTACAGTACAAATACAGTACAACTACAGTACAACTACAGTACAAGTACAGTACAAATACAGTACACATACAGTACAACTACAGTACAACTACAATACAACTACAGTACAAGTACAGTACAACTACAGTACAACTACAGTACAACTACAGTACAATACAGTACAAATACAGTACAAATACAGTACAACTACAGTACAACTACAGTACAAATACAGTACACATACAGTACAACTACAGTACAAGAACAGTACAACTACAGTACACATACAGTACAACTACAGTACAACTACAGTACACATACAGTACAACTACAGTACAAGTACAGTACACATACAGTACACATACAGTACAACTACAGTACAAATACAGTACACATACAGTACAACTACAGTACACATACAGTACAACTACAGTACACATACAGTACACATACAGTACAACTACAGTACAAATACAGTACACAAACAGTACAAATACAGTACACATACAGAACAACTACAGTACAACTGCAGTACAACTAAAGTACAACTACAGTACACATACAGTACAACTACAGTACAACTACAGTACACATACAGTACAACTACAGTACAACTACAGTACAACTACAGTACACATACAGTACACATACAGTACAACTACAAGTACAACTACAGTACACATGCAGTACACATACAGTACAACTACAGTAAACATACAGTACAAATACAGTACACATACAGTACAACAACAGTACAACTACAGTACAACTACAGTACAAATACTGTACAACTACAGTACAACTACAGTACAACTACAGTACAACTACAGTACAACTACAGTACAACTAGAGTACAACTACAGTACACATACAGTACACATACAGTACACATACAGTGTACATACAGTACACATACAGTACACATACACTACACATACAGTACAACTACAGTACAACTACAGTACAACTACAGTACACATACAGTACACATACAGTACAACTACAGTACACATACAGTACAGCTACAGTACTACTACAGTACAACTACAGTACAACTACAGTACAAATACAGTACACATACAGTACAACTACAGTACACATACAGTACACATACAGTACACATACAGTACAACTACAGTACAACTACAGTACAACTACAGTACACATACAGTACAACTACAGTACAACTACAGTACACATACAGTACACATACAGTACAACTACAGTACACATACAGTACACATACAGTACACATACAGTACAACTACAGTACAACTACAGTACAACTACAGTACAAATACAGTACACATACAGTACAACTACAGTACAACTACAGTACACATACAGTACACATACAGTACAACTACAGTACACATACAGTACACATACAGTACACATACAGTACAACTACAGTACACATACAGTACAACTACAGTACAACTACAGTACAACTACAGTACACATACATTACACATACAGTACACATACAGTACAACTACAGTACAACTACAGTACACATACAGAACACATACAGTACAACTACAGTACACAAACAGTACACATACAGTACACATACAGTACAACTACAGTACACATACAGTACACATACAGTACAACTACAGTACAACTACAGTACAACTACAGTACAAATACAGTAAAACTACAGTACTACTACAGTACAACTACAGTACAACTACAGTACACATACAGTACACATACAGTACAACTACAGTACACATACAGTACAACTACAGTACAACTACAGTACACATACAGTACACATACAGTACAACTACAGTACACATACAGTACAAATACAGTACACATACAGTACAACTACAGTACAACTACAGTACAAATACAGTTAAAATAAAGTACACATACAGTACAACTACAGTACAACTAGAGTACAACTACAGTACAACTACAGTACAAGTACAGTACAAATACAGTACAACTACAGTACAAGTACAGTACAAATACAGTACAACTACAGTACAACTACAGTACAAGTACAACACAAATACAGTACACATACAGTACAACTACAGTACAACTACAGTACAACTACAGTACAAGTACAGTACAAGTACAGTACAACTACAGTACAACTACAGTACAAGTACAGTACAAGTACAGTACACATACAGTACAACTACAGTACAAGTACAGTACAAGTACAGTACAACTACAGTACAACTACAGTACAAGTACAGTACAAATACAGTACAACTACAGTACACATACAGTACAACTACAGTACAACTACATTACAACTACAGTACAAGTACAGTACAAGTACAGTACAACTACAGTACAACTACAGTACAAGTACAGTACAAATACAGTACAACTACAGTACACATACAGTACAACTACAGTACAAGTACAGTACAAGAACAGTACAAGTACAGAACAACTACAGTACAACTACAGTACAAGTAAAGTACAAATACAGTACACATACAGTACAACTACAGTACAACTACAGTACAACTACAGTACAACTACAGTACAAGTACAGTACAAATACAGTACAACTACAGTACACATACAGTACAACTACAGTACAAGTACAGTACAAGTACAGTACAAGTACAGTACAACTACAGTACAACTACAGTACAAATACAGTACACATACAGTACAACTACAGTACAAATACAGTACAACTACAGTACAACTACAGTACAAATACAGTACACATACAGTACAACTACAGTACAACTACAGTACAACTGCAGTACAAATACAGTACACATACAGTACAACTACAGTACAAATACAGTACAACTACAGTACAAGTACAGTACAACTACAGTACAACTACAGTACAACTACAGTACAACTACAGTACAAATACAGTACACATACAGTACAAGTACAGTACAACTACAGTACACATACAGTACAACTACAGTACAACTACAGTACAAGTACAGTACAACTACAATACACATACAGTACAACTAGAGTACAACTACAGTACAACTACAGTACAAATACAGTACACATACAGTACAACTACAGTACAACTACAGTACAACTACAGTACAACTACAGTACAACTACAGTACAACTACAGTACAAATACAGTACAACTACCGTACACATACAGTACAACTACAGTACAACTACAGTACAACTACAGTACAACTACAGTACAACTACAGTACACATACAGTACAAGTACAGTACAACTACAGTACAACTACAGTACAACTACACTACAAATACAGTACACATACAGTACAACTACAGTACAACTACAGTACAAATACAGTACACATACAGTACAACTACAGTACAAATACAGTACAAGTACAGTACAACTACAGTACAACTACAGTAGAACTACAGTACAACTACAGTACAAATACAGTACACATACAGTACAAGTACAGTACAACTACAGTACACATACAGTACAACTACAGTACAACTACAGTACAAGTACAGTACAACTACAATACACATACAGTACAACTACAGTACAACTACAGTACAACTACAGTACACATACAGTACAAATACAGTACACATACAGTACAACTACAGTACAACTACAATACAAATACAATACACATACAGTACAACTACAGTACAACTACAGTACAAATACAGTACACATACAGTACAACTACAGTACAAATACAGTACAACTACAGTACAACTACAGTACAACTACAGTACAAATACAGTACACATACAGTACAACTACAGTACAAGTACAGTACAAGTACAGTACAACTACAGTACAACTACAGTACAAATACAGTACACATACAGTACAAATACAGTACAACCACATTACAACTACAGTACAAATACAGTACACATACAGTACAAATACAGTACAACTACAGTACAACTACAGTACACATACAGTACAACTACAGTACAACTACAGTACAAGTACAGTACAACTACAGTACACATACAGTACTACTACAGTACAACTACAGTACAAATACAGTACACATACAGTACAACTACAGTACGACTACAGTATAATACAGTACAAATACAGTACAAATACAGTACAACTACAGTACAACTACAGTACAAATACAGTACACATACAGTACAACTACAGTACAAGTACAGTACAACTACAGTACACATACGGTACAACTACAGTACAACTACAGTACAACTACAGTACAAATACAGTACACATTCAGTACAAATACAGTACACATACAGTACAAATACAGTACACATACAGTACAACTACAGTACAACTACAGTACAACTACAGTACAAATACAGTACAACTACAGTACAAATACAGTACAACTACAGTACACATACAGTACAACTACAGTACAAGTACAGTACAAGTACAGTACAAGTACAGTACAACTACAGTACAACTACAGTACAAGTACAGTACAAATACAGTACACATACAGTACAACTACAGTACAACTACAGTACAAGTACAGTACAAATACAGTACAAATACAGTACAACTACAGTGCAACTACAGTACACATACAGTACAACTACAGTACACATACAGTACAACTACAGTACAACTACAGTACAAATACAGTACACATACAGTACAAATACAGTACAACTACAGTACAACTACAGTACACATACAGTACAACTACAGTACAACTACAGTACAAGTACAGTACAACTACAGTACACATACAGTACTACTACAGTACAACTACAGTACAAATACAGTACACATACAGTACAACTACAGTACAACTACAGTATAATACAGTACAAATACAGTACAAATACAGTACAACTACAGTACAACTACAGTACAAATACAGTACACATACAGTACAACTACAGTACAAGTACAGTACAACTACAGTACACATACGGTACAACTACAGTACAACTACAGTACAACTACAGTACAAATACAGTACACATACAGTACAAATACAGTACACATACAGTACAAATACAGTACACATACAGTACAACTACAGTACAACTACAGTACAACTACAGTACAAATACAGTACAACTACAGTACAAATACAGTACAACTACAGTACACATACAATACAACTACAGTACAAGTACAGTACAAGTACAGTACAACTACAGTACAACTACAGTACAAGTACAGTACAAATACAGTACACATACAGTACAACTACAGTACAACTACAGTACAAGTACAGTACAAATACAGTACAAATACAGTACAACTACAGTACACATACAGTACAACTACAGTACAAATACAGTACAACTACAGTACAACTACAGTACAAGTACAGTACAAATACAGTACACATACAGTACAACTACAGTACAACTACAATACAACTACAGTACAAGTACAGTACAACTACAGTACAACTACAGTACAACTACTGTACAATACAGTACAAATACAGTACAAATACAGTACAACTACAGTACAACTACAGTACAAATACAGTACACATACAGTACAACTACAGTACAAGAACAGTACAACTACAGTACACCTACAGTACAACTACAGTACAACTACAGTACACATACAGTACAACTACAGTACAAGTACAGTACACATACAGTACACATACAGTACAACTACAGTACAAATACAGTACACATACAGTACAACTACAGTACACTTACAGTACAACTACAGTACACATACAGTACACATACAGTACAACTACAGTACAAATACAGTACACAAACAGTACAAATACAGTACACATACAGAACAACTACAGTACAACTGCAGTACAACTAAAGTACAACTACAGTACACGTACAGTACAACTACAGTACAACTACAGTACACATACAGTACAACTACATTACAACTACAGTACAACTACAGTACACATACAGTACACATACAGTACAACTACAAGTACAACTACAGTACACATACAGTACACATACAGTACAACTACAGTAAACATACAGTACAAATACAGTACACATACAGTACAACTACAGTACAACTACAGTACAACTACAGTACAACTAGAGTACAACTACAGTACACATACAGTACACATACAGTACACATACAGTGTACATACAGTACACATACAGTACACATACACTACACATACAGTACAACTACAGTACAACTACAGTACAACTACAGTACACATACAGTACACATACAGTACAACTACAGTACACATACAGTAAAACTACAGTACACATACAGTACACATACTGTACACATACAGTACAACTACAGTACAACTACAGTACAACTACAGTACAAATACAGTACCCATACAGTACAACTAAAGTACACATACAGTACACATACAGTACACATACAGTACAACTACAGTACAACTACAGTACAACTACAGTACAAATACAGTACACATACAGTACAACTACAGTTCAACTACAGTACACATACAGTACACATACAGTACAACTACAGTACACATACAGTACACATACAGTACACATACAGTACAACTACAGTACAACTACAGTACAACTACAGTACAAATACAGTACACATACAGTACAACTACAGTACAACTACAGTACACATACAGTACACATACAGTACAACTACAGTACACATACAGTACACATACAGTACACATACAGTACAACTACAGTACACATACAGTACAACTACAGTACAACTACAGTACAACTACAGTACACATACAGTACACATACAGTACACATACAGTACAACTACAGTACAACTACAGTACAACTACAGTACACATACAGAACACATACAGTACAACTACAGTACACAAACAGTACACATACAGTACACATACAGTACAACTACAGTACACATACAGTACACATACAGTACAACTACAGTACAACTACAGTACAACTACAGTACAAATACAGTTAAAATAAAGTACACATACAGTACAACTACAGTACTACTACAGTACAACTACAGTACAACTACAGTACACATACAGTACACATACAGTACAACTACAGTACACATACAGTACAACTACAGTACAACTACAGTACACATACAGTACACATACAGTACAACTACAGTACACATACAGTACAAATACAGTACACATACAGTACAACTACAGTACAACTACAGTACAAATACAGTTAAAATAAAGTACACATACAGTACAACTACAGTACAACTACAGTACAACTACAGTACAACTACAGTACAAGTACAGTACAAATACAGTACAACTACAGTACAAGTACAGTACAAATACAGTACAACTACAGTACAACTACAGTACAAGTACAACACAAATACAGTACACATACAGTACAACTACAGTACAACTTCAGTACAAAAACAGTACAAGTACAGTACAAGTACAGTACAACTACAGTACAAGTACAGTACAAGTACAGTACACATACAGTACATCTACAGTACAAGTACAGTACAAGTACAGTACAACTACAGTACAAATACAGTACAAGTACAGTACAAATACAGTACAACTACAGTACACATACAGTACAACTACAGTACAACTACAGTACAACTACAGTACAAGTACAGTACAAGTACAGTACAACTACAGTACAACTACAGTACAAGTACAGTACAAATACAGTACAACTACAGTACACATACAGTACAACTACAGTACAAGTACAGTACAAGTACAGTACAAGTACAGTACAACTTCAGTACAACTACAGTACAAGTACAGTACAAATACAGTACACATACAGTACAACTACAGTACAACTACAGTACAACTACAGTACAAGTACAGTACAAATACAGTACAACTACAGTACACATACAGTACAACTACAGTACAAGTAAAGTACAAGTACAGTACAAGTACAGTACAACTACAGTACAATTACAGTACAAATACAGTACACATACAGTACAACTACAGTACAACTACAGTACAACTACAGTACAAATACAGTACACATACAGTACAACTACAGTACAAATACAGTACAACTACAGTACAACTACAGTACAACTACAGTACAAATACAGTACACATACAGTACAACTACAGTACAACTACAGTACAACTACAGTACAAGTACAGTTAAAATACAGTACACATACAGTACAACTACAGTACAACTACAGTACAACTACAGTACAACTACAGTACAACTACAGTACAACTACAGTACAAATACAGTACACATACAGTACAACTACAGTACAACTACAGTACAAATACAGTACACATACAGTACAACTACAGTACAACTACAGTACAAATACAGTACAACTACAGTACACATACAGTACAAGTACAGTAAAACTACAGTACAACTACAGTACAACTACACTACAAATACAGTACACATACAGTACAACTACAGTACAACTACAGTACAACTACAGTACAAATGAAGTACACATACAGTACAACTACAGTACAAATACAGTACAAGTACAGTACAACTACAGTACAACTACAGTACAACTACAGTACAACTACAGTACAAATACAGTACACATACAGTACAAATACAGTACAACTACAGTACAACTACAGTACACATACAGTACAACTACAGTACAACTACAGTACAAGTACAGTACAACTACAGTACACATACAGTACTACTACAGTACAACTACAGTACAAATACAGTACACATACAGTACAACTACAGTACAACTACAGTACAACTACAGTACAACTACAGTACAAATACAGTACACATACAGTACAAATACAGTACAACTACAGTACAACTACAGTACACATACAGTACAACTACAGTACAACTACAGTACAAGTACAGTACAACTACAGTACACATACAGTACTACTACAGTACAACTACAGTACAAATACAGTACACATACAGTACAACTACAGTACAACTACAGTATAATACAGTACAAATACAGTACAAATACAGTACAAGTACAGTACAACTACAGTACAACTACAGTACAAGTACAGTACAAATACAGTACACATACAGTACAACTACAGTACAACTACAGTACAAGTACAGTACAAATACAGTACAAATACAGTACAACTACAGTGCAACTACAGTACACATACAGTACAACTACAGTACACATACAGTACAACTACAGTACAACTACAGTACAAATACAGTACACATACAGTACAAATACAGTACAACTACAGTACAACTACAGTACACATACAGTACAACTACAGTACAACTACAGTACAAGTACAGTACAACTACAGTACACATACAGTACTACTACAGTACAACTACAGTACAAATACAGTACACATACAGTACAACTACAGTACAACTACAGTATAATACAGTACAAATACAGTACAAATACAGTACAACTACAGTACAACTACAGTACAAATACAGTACACATACAGTACAACTACAGTACAAGTACAGTACAACTACAGTACACATACGGTACAACTACAGTACAACTACAGTACAACTACAGTACAAATACAGTACACATACAGTACAAATACAGTACACATACAGTACAAATACAGTACACATACAGTACAACTACAGTACAACTACAGTACAACTACAGTACAAATACAGTACAACTACAGTACAAATACAGTACAACTACAGTACACATACAGTACAACTACAGTACAAGTACAGTACAAGTACAGTACAACTACAGTACAACTACAGTACAAGTACAGTACAAATACAGTACACATACAGTACAACTACAGTACAACTACAGTACAAGTACAGTACAAATACAGTACAAATACAGTACAACTACAGTACACATACAGTACAACTACAGTACAAATACAGTACAACTACAGTACAACTACAGTACAAGTACAGTACAAATACAGTACACATACAGTACAACTACAGTACAACTACAATACAACTACAGTACAAGTACAGTACAACTACAGTACAACTACAGTACAACTACTGTACAATACAGTACAAATACAGTACAAATACAGTACAACTACAGTACAACTACAGTACAAATACAGTACACATACAGTACAACTACAGTACAAGAACAGTACAACTACAGTACACATACAGTACAACTACAGTACAACTACAGTACACATACAGTACAACTACAGTACAAGTACAGTACACATATAGTACACATACAGTACAACTACAGTACAAATACAGTACACATACAGTACAACTACAGTACAAATACAGTACACATACAGTACAACTACAGTACAACTACAGTACAACTACAGTACAAATACAGTACACAAACAGTACAAATACAGTACACATACAGAACAACTACAGTACAACTGCAGTACACATACAGTACAACTACAAGTACAACTACAGTACACATACAGTACACATACAGTACAACTACAGTAAACATACAGTACAAATACAGTACACATACAGTACAACTACAGTACAACTACAGTACAACTACAGTACAACTAGAGTACAACTACAGTACACATACAGTACACATACAGTACACATACAGTGTACATACAGTACACATACAGTACACATACACTACACATACAGTACAACTACAGTACAACTACAGTACAACTACAGTACACATACAGTACACATACTGTACAACTACAGTACACATACAGTAAAACTACAGTACACATACAGTACACATACTGTACACATACAGTACAACTACAGTACAACTACAGTACAACTACAGTACAAATACAGTACACATACAGTACAACTAAAGTACACATACAGTACACATACAGTACACATACAGTACAACTACAGTACAACTACAGTACAACTACAGTACAAATACAGTACACATACAGTACAACTACAGTACAACTACAGTACACATACAGTACACATACAGTACAACTACAGTACACATACAGTACACATACAGTACACATACAGTACAACTACAGTACAACTACAGTACAACTACAGTACAAATACAGTACACATACAGTACAACTACAGTACAACTACAGTACACATACAGTACACATACAGTACAACTACAGTACACATACAGTACACATACAGTACACATACAGTACAACTACAGTACACATACAGGACAACTACAGTACAACTACAGTACAACTACAGTACACATACAGTACACATACAGTACACATACAGTACAACTACAGTACAACTACAGTACAACTACAGTACACATACAGAACACATACAGTACAACTACAGTACACAAACAGTACACATACAGTACACATACAGTACAACTACAGTACACATACAGTACACATACAGTACAACTACAGTACAACTACAGTACAACTACAGTACAAATACAGTTAAAATAAAGTACACATACAGTACAACTACAGTACAACTACAGTACAACTACAGTACACATACAGTACACATACAGTACAACTACAGTACACATACAGTACAACTACAGTACAACTACAGTACACATACAGTACACATACAGTACAACTACAGTACACATACAGTACAAATACAGTACACATACAGTACAACTACAGTACAACTACAGTACAAATACAGTTAAAATAAAGTACACATACAGTACAACTACAGTACAACTACAGTACAACTACAGTACAACTACAGTACAAGTACAGTACAAATACAGTACAACTACAGTACAAGTACAGTACAAATACAGTACAACTACAGTACAACTACAGTACAAGTACAACACAAATACAGTACACATACAGTACAACTACAGTACAACTTCAGTACAACTTCAGTACAAGTACAGTACAAGTACAGTACAACTACAGTACAACTACAGTACAAGTACAGTACAAGTACAGTACACATACAGTACAACTACAGTACAAGTACAGTACAAGTACAGTACAACTACAGTACAAATACAGTACAAGTACAGTACAAATACAGTACAACTACAGTACACATACAGTACAACTACAGTACAACTACAGTACAACTACAGTACAAGTACAGTACAAGTACAGTACAACTACAGTACAACTACAGTACAAGTACAGTACAAATACAGTACAACTACAGTACACATACAGTACAACTACAGTACAAGTACAGTACAAGTACAGTACAAGTACAGTACAACTACAGTACAACTACAGTACAAGTACAGTACAAATACAGTACACATACAGTACAACTACAGTACAACTACAGTACAACTACAGTACAAGTACAGTACAAATACAGTACAACTACAGTACACATACAGTACAACTACAGTACAAGTAAAGTACAAGTACAGTACAAGTACAGTACAACTACAGTACAACTACAGTACAAATACAGTACACATACAGTACAACTACAGTACAACTACAGTACAACTACAGTACAAATACAGTACACATACAGTACAACTACAGTACAAATACAGTACAACTACAGTACAACTACAGTACAAATACAGTACACATACAGTACAACTAGAGTACAACTACAGTACAACTACAGTACAAATACAGTACACATACAGTACAACTACAGTACAACTACAGTACAACTACAGTACAAGTACAGTACAAGTACAGTACAACTACAGTACAACTACAGTACAACTACAGTACACATACAGTACAACTACAGTACAAGTACAGTACAAGTACAGTACAAGTACAGTACAACTACAGTACAACTACAGTACAAGTACAGTACAAATACAGTACACATACAGTACAACTACAGTACAACTACAGTACAACTACAGTACAAGTACAGTACAAATACAATACAACTACAGTACACATACAGTACAACTACAGTACAAGTAAAGTACAAGTACAGTACAAGTACAGTACAACTACAGTACAACTACAGTACAAATACAGTACACATACAGTACAACTACAGTACAACTACAGTACAACTACAGTACAACTACAGTACAAGTACAGTACAAATACAGTACAACTACAGTACACATACAGTACAACTACAGTACAAGTACAGTACAAGTACAGTACAAGTACAGTACAACTACAGTACAACTACAGTACAAATACAGTACACATACAGTACAACTACAGTACAAATACAGTACAACTACAGTACAACTACAGTACAAATACAGTACACATACAGTACAACTACAGTACAACTACAGTACAACTGCAGTACAAATACAGGTACACATACAGTACAACTACAGTACAAATACAGTACAACTACAGTACAACTACAGTACAACTACAGTACAAATACAGTACACATACAGTACAACTACAGTACAACTACAGTACAACTACAGTACAAGTACAGTTAAAATACAGTACACATACAGTACAACTACAGTACAACTACAGTACAACTACAGTACAACTACAGTACAACTACAGTACAAATACAGTACACATACAGTACAACTACAGTACAACTACAGTACAAATACAGTACACATACAGTACAACTACAGTACAACTACAGTACAAATACAGTACAACTACAGTACACATACAGTACAAGTACAGTAAAACTACAGTACAACTACAGTACAACTACACTACAAATACAGTACACATACAGTACAACTACAGTACAACTACAGTACAAATGCAGTACACATACAGTACAACTACAGTACAAATACAGTACAAGTACAGTACAACTACAGTACAACTACAGTACAACTACAGTACAACTACAGTACAAATACAGTACACATACAGTACAAGTACAGTACAACTACAGTACACATACAGTACAACTACAGTACAACTACAGTACAAGTACAGTACAACTACAATACACATACAGTACAACTAGAGTACAACTACAGTTCAACTACAGTACAAATACAGTACACATACAGTACAACTACAGTACAACTACAGTACAACTACAGTACAACTACAGTACAACTACAGTACAACTACAGTACAACTACAGTACAAATACAGTACAACTACCGTACACATACAGTACAACTACAGTACAACTACAGTACAACTACAGTACAAATACAGTACAACTACAGTACACATACAGTACAAGTACAGTACAACTACAGTACAACTACAGTACAACTACACTACAAATACAGTACACATACAGTACAACTACAGTACAACTACAGTACAACTACAGTACAAATACAGTACACATACAGTACAACTACAGTACAAATACAGTACAAGTACAGTACAACTACAGTACAACTACAGTACAACTACAGTACAACTACAGTACAAATACAGTACACATACAGTACAAGTACAGTACAACTACAGTACACATACAGTACAACTACAGTACAACTACAGTACAAGTACAGTACAACTACAATACACATACAGTACAACTACAGTACAACTACAGTACAACTACAGTACACATACAGTACAAATACAGTACACATACAGTACAACTACAGTACAACTACAATACAAATACAGTACACATACAGTACAACTACAGTACAACTACAGTACAACTACAGTACAAATACAGTACACATACAGTACAACTACAGTACAAATACAGTACAAGTACAGTACAACTACAGTACAAATACAGTACACATACAGTACAACTACAGTACAAATACAGTACAAGTACAGTACAAGTACAGTACAACTACAGTACAACTACAGTACAAATACAGTACACATACAGTACAAATACAGTACAACCACATTACAACTACAGTACAAATACAGTACACATACAGTACAAATACAGTACAACTACAGTACAACTACAGTACACATACAGTACAACTACAGTACAACTACAGTACAAGTACAGTACAACTACAGTACACATACAGTACTACTACAGTACAACTACAGTACAAATACAGTACACATACAGTACAACTACAGTACAACTACAGTATAATACAGTACAAATACAGTACAAATACAGTACAACTACAGTACAACTACAGTACAAATACAGTACACATACAGTACAACTACAGTACAAGTACAGTACAACTACAGTACACATACGGTACAACTACAGTACAACTACAGTACAACTACAGTACAAATACAGTACACATACAGTACAAATACAGTACACATACAGTACAAATACAGTACACATACAGTACAACTACAGTACAACTACAGTACAACTACAGTACAAATACAGTACAACTACAGTACAAATACAGTACAACTACAGTACACATACAGTACAACTACAGTACAAGTACAGTACAAGTACAGTACAACTACAGTACAACTACAGTACAAGTACAGTACAAATACAGTACACATACAGTACAACTACAGTACAACTACAGTACAAGTACAGTACAAATACAGTACAAATACAGTACAACTACAGTGCAACTACAGTACACATACAGTACAACTACAGTACACATACAGTACAACTACAGTACAACTACAGTACAAATACAGTACACATACAGTACAAATACAGTACAACTACAGTACAACTACAGTACACATACAGTACAACTACAGTACAACTACAGTACAAGTACAGTACAACTACAGTACACATACAGTACTACTACAGTACAACTACAGTACAAATACAGTACACATACAGTACAACTACAGTACAACTACAGTATAATACAGTACAAATACAGTACAAATACAGTACAACTACAGTACAACTACAGTACAAATACAGTACACATACAGTACAACTACAGTACAAGTACAGTACAACTACAGTACACATACGGTACAACTACAGTACAACTACAGTACAACTACAGTACAAATACAGTACACATACAGTACAAATACAGTACACATACAGTACAAATACAGTACACATACAGTACAACTACAGTACAACTACAGTACAACTACAGTACAAATACAGTACAACTACAGTACAAATACAGTGCAACTACAGTACACATACAGTACAACTACAGTACAAGTACAGTACAAGTACAGTACAACTACAGTACAACTACAGTACAAGTACAGTACAAATACAGTACACATACAGTACAACTACAGTACAACTACAGTACAAGTACAGTACAAATACAGTACAAATACAGTACAACTACAGTACACATACAGTACAACTACAGTACAAATACAGTACAACTACAGTACAACTACAGTACAAGTACAGTACAAATACAGTACACATACAGTACAACTACAGTACAACTACAATACAACTACAGTACAAGTACAGTACAACTACAGTACAACTACAGTACAACTACTGTACAATACAGTACAAATACAGTACAAATACAGTACAACTACAGTACAACTACAGTACAAATACAGTACACATACAGTACAACTACAGTACAAGAACAGTACAACTACAGTACACATACAGTACAACTACAGTACAACTACAGTACACATACAGTACAACTACAGTACAAGTACAGTACACATACAGTACACATACAGTACAACTACAGTACAAATACAGTACACATACAGTACAACTACAGTACACTTACAGTACAACTACAGTACACATACAGTACACATACAGTACAACTACAGTACAAATACAGTACACAAACAGTACAAATACAGTACACATACAGAACAACTACAGTACAACTGCAGTACAACTAAAGTACAACTACAGTACACGTACAGTACAACTACAGTACAACTACAGTACACATACAGTACAACTACAGTACAACTACAGTACAACTACAGTACACATACAGTACACATACAGTACAACTACAAGTACAACTACAGTACACATACAGTACACATACAGTACAACTACAATAAACATACAGTACAAATACAGTACACATACAGTACAACTACAGTACAACTACAGTACAACTACAGTACAACTAGAGTACAACTACAGTACACATACAGTACACATACAGTACACATACAGTGTACATACAGTACACATACAGTACACATACACTACACATACAGTACAACTACAGTACAACTACAGTACAACTACAGTACACATACAGTACACATACAGTACAACTACAGTACACATACAGTAAAACTACAGTACACATACAGTACACATACTGTACACATACAGTACAACTACAGTACAACTACAGTACAACTACAGTACAAATACAGTACACATACAGTACAACTAAAGTACACATACAGTACACATACAGTACACATACAGTACAACTACAGTACAACTACAGTACAACTACAGTACAAATACAGTACACATACAGTACAACTACAGTACAACTACAGTACACATACAGTACACATACAGTACAACTACAGTACACATACAGTACACATACAGTACACATACAGTACAACTACAGTACAACTACAGTACAACTACAGTACAAATACAGTACACATACAGTACAACTACAGTACAACAACAGTACACATACAGTACACATACAGTACAACTACAGTACACATACAGTACACATACAGTACACATACAGTACAACTACAGTACACATACAGTACAACTACAGTACAACTACAGTACAACTACAGTACACATACAGTACACATACAGTACACATACAGTACAACTACAGTACAACTACAGTACAACTACAGTACACATACAGAACACATACAGTACAACTACAGTACACAAACAGTACACATACAGTACACATACAGTACAACTACAGTACACATACAGTACACATACAGTACAACTACAGTACAACTACAGTACAACTACAGTACAAATACAGTTAAAATAAAGTACACATACAGTACAACTACAGTACTACTACAGTACAACTACAGTACAACTACAGTACACATACAGTACACATACAGTACAACTACAGTACACATACAGTACAACTACAGTACAACTACAGTACACATACAGTACACATACAGTACAACTACAGTACACATACAGTACAAATACAGTACACATACAGTACAACTACAGTACAACTACAGTACAAATACAGTTAAAATAAAGTACACATACAGTACAACTACAGTACAACTACAGTACAACTACAGTACAACTACAGTACAAGTACAGTACAAATACAGTACAACTACAGTACAAGTACAGTACAAATACAGTACAACTACAGTACAACTACAGTACAAGTACAACACAAATACAGTACACATACAGTACAACTACAGTACAACTTCAGTACAACTACAGTACAAGTACAGTACAAGTACAGTACAACTACAGTACAACTACAGTACAAGTACAGTACAAGTACAGTACACATACAGTACAACTACAGTACAAGTACAGTACAAGTACAGTACAACTACAGTACAAATACAGTACAAGTACAGTACAAATACAGTACAACTACAGTACACATACAGTACAACTACAGTACAACTACAGTACAACTACAGTACAAGTACAGTACAAGTACAGTACAACTACAGTACAACTACAGTACAAGTACAGTACAAATACAGTACAACTACAGTACACATACAGTACAACTACAGTACAAGTACAGTACAAGTACAGTACAAGTACAGTACAACTTCAGTACAACTACAGTACAAGTACAGTACAAATACAGTACACATACAGTACAACTACAGTACAACTACAGTACAACTACAGTACAAGTACAGTACAAATACAGTACAACTACAGTACACATACAGTACAACTACAGTACAAGTAAAGTACAAGTACAGTACAAGTACAGTACAACTACAGTACAACTACAGTACAAATACAGTACACATACAGTACAACTACAGTACAACTACAGTACAACTACAGTACAAATACAGTACACATACAGTACAACTACAGTACAAATACAGTACAACTACAGTACAACTACAGTACAACTACAGTACAAATACAGTACACATACAGTACAACTAGAGTACAACTACAGTACAACTACAGTACAAATACAGTACACATACAGTACAACTACAGTACAACTACAGTACAACTACAGTACAAGTACAGTACAAGTACAGTACAAGTACAGTACAACTACAGTACAACTACAGTACAACTACAGTACACATACAGTACAACTACAGTACAAGTACAGTACAAGTACAGTACAAGTACAGTACAACTACAGTACAACTACAGTACAAGTACAGTACAAATACAGTACACATACAGTACAACTACAGTACAACTACAGTACAACTACAGTACAAGTACAGTACAAATACAGTACAACTACAGTACACATACAGTACAACTACAGTACAAGTAAAGTACAAGTACAGTACAAGTACAGTACAACTACAGTACAACTACAGTACAAATACAGTACACATACAGTACAACTACAGTACAACTACAGTACAACTACAGTACAACTACAGTACAAGTACAGTACAAATACAGTACAACTACAGTACACATACAGTACAACTACAGTACAAGTACAGTACAAGTACAGTACAAGTACAGTACAACTACAGTACAACTACAGTACAAATACAGTACACATACAGTACAACTACAGTACAAATACAGTACAACTACAGTACAACTACAGTACAAATACAGTACACATACAGTACAACTACAGTACAACTACAGTACAACTGCAGTACAAATACAGTACACATACAGTACAACTACAGTACAAATACAGTACAACTACAGTACAACTACAGTACAACTACAGTACAAATACAGTACACATACAGTACAACTACAGTACAACTACAGTACAACTACAGTACAAGTACAGTTAAAATACAGTACACATACAGTACAACTACAGTACAACTACAGTACAACTACAGTACAACTACAGTACAACTACAGTACAAATACAGTACACATACAGTACAACTACAGTACAACTACAGTACAAATACAGTACACATACAGTACAACTACAGTACAACTACAGTACAAATACAGTACAACTACAGTACACATACAGTACAAGTACAGTAAAACTACAGTACAACTACAGTACAACTACACTACAAATACAGTACACATACAGTACAACTACAGTACAACTACAGTACAACTACAGTACAAATGCAGTACACATACAGTACAACTACAGTACAAATACAGTACAAGTACAGTACAACTACAGTACAACTACAGTACAACTACAGTACAACTACAGTACAAATACAGTACACATACAGTACAAATACAGTACAACTACAGTACAACTACAGTACACATACAGTACAACTACAGTACAACTACAGTACAAGTACAGTACAACTACAGTACACATACAGTACTACTACAGTACAACTACAGTACAAATACAGTACACATACAGTACAACTACAGTACAACTACATTACAACAACAGTACAACTACAGTACAAATACAGTACACATACAGTACAAATACAGTACAACTACAGTACAACTACAGTACACATACAGTACAACTACAGTACAACTACAGTACAAGTACAGTACAACTACAGTACACATACAGTACTACTACAGTACAACTACAGTACAAATACAGTACACATACAGTACAACTACAGTACAACTACAGTATAATACAGTACAAATACAGTACAAATACAGTACAAGTACAGTACAACTACAGTACAACTACAGTACAAGTACAGTACAAATACAGTACACATACAGTACAACTACAGTACAACTACAGTACAAGTACAGTACAAATACAGTACAAATACAGTACAACTACAGTGCAACTACAGTACACATACAGTACAACTACAGTACACATACAGTACAACTACAGTACAACTACAGTACAAATACAGTACACATACAGTACAAATACAGTACAACTACAGTACAACTACAGTACACATACAGTACAACTACAGTACAACTACAGTATAATACAGTACAAATACAGTACAAATACAGTACAACTACAGTACAACTACAGTACAAATACAGTACACATACAGTACAACTACAGTACAAGTACAGTACAACTACAGTACACATACGGTACAACTACAGTACAACTACAGTACAACTACAGTACAAATACAGTACACATACAGTACAAATACAGTACACATACAGTACAAATACAGTACACATACAGTACAACTACAGTACAACTACAGTACAACTACAGTACAAATACAGTACAACTACAGTACAAATACAGTACAACTACAGTACACATACAGTACAACTACAGTACAAGTACAGTACAAGTACAGTACAACTACAGTACAACTACAGTACAAGTACAGTACAAATACAGTACACATACAGTACAACTACAGTACAACTACAGTACAAGTACAGTACAAATACAGTACAACTACAGTACACATACAGTACAACTACAGTACAAATACAGTACAACTACAGTACAACTACAGTACAAGTACAGTACAAATACAGTACACATACAGTACAACTACAGTACAACTACAATACAACTACAGTACAAGTACAGTACAACTACAGTACAACTACAGTACAACTACTGTACAATACAGTACAAATACAGTACAAATACAGTACAACTACAGTACAACTACAGTACAAATACAGTACACATACAGTACAACTACAGTACAAGAACAGTACAACTACAGTACACATACAGTACAACTACAGTACAACTACAGTACACATACAGTACAACTACAGTACAAGTACAGTACACATACAGTACACATACAGTACAACTACAGTACAAATACAGTACACATACAGTACAACTACAGTACAAATACAGTACACATACAGTACAACTACAGTACAACTACAGTACAACTACAGTACAAACACAGTACACAAACAGTACAAATACAGTACACATACAGAACAACTACAGTACAACTGCAGTACAACTAAAGTACAACTACAGTACACGTACAGTACAACTACAGTACAACTACAGTACACATACAGTACAACTACAGTACAACTACAGTACAACTACAGTACACATACAGTACACATACAGTACAACTACAAGTACAACTACAGTACACATACAGTACACATACAGTACAACTACAGTAAACATACAGTACAAATACAGTACACATACAGTACAACTACAGTACAACTACAGTACAACTACAGTACAACTAGAGTACAACTACAGTACACATACAGTACACATACAGTACACATACAGTGTACATACAGTACACATACAGTACACATACACTACACATACAGTACAACTACAGTACAACTACAGTACAACTACAGTACACATACAGTACACATACAGTACAACTACAGTACACATACAGTAAAACTACAGTACACATACAGTACACATACTGTACACATACAGTACAACTACAGTACAACTACAGTACAACTACAGTACAAATACAGTACACATACAGTACAACTAAAGTACACATACAGTACACATACAGTACACATACAGTACAACTACAGTACAACTACAGTACAACTACAGTACAAATACAGTACACATACAGTACAACTACAGTACAACTACAGTACACATACAGTACACATACAGTACAACTACAGTACACATACAGTACACATACAGTACAACTACAGTACAACTACAGTACAACTACAGTACAAATACAGTACACATACAGTACAACTACAGTACAACTACAGTACACATACAGTACACATACAGTACAACTACAGTACACATACAGTACACATACAGTACACATACAGTACAACTACAGTACACATACAGGACAACTACAGTACAACTACAGTACAACTACAGTACACATACAGTACACATACAGTACACATACAGTACAACTACAGTACAACTACAGTACAACTACAGTACACATACAGAACACATACAGTACAACTACAGTACACAAACAGTACACATACAGTACACATACAGTACAACTACAGTACACATACAGTACACATACAGTACAACTACAGTACAACTACAGTACAACTACAGTACAAATACAGTTAAAATAAAGTACACATACAGTACAACTACAGTAAAACTACAGTACAAGTACAGTACAAATACAGTACAACTACAGTACAAGTACAGTACAAATACAGTACAACTACAGTACAACTACAGTACAAGTACAACACAAATACAGTACACATACAGTACAACTACAGTACAACTTCAGTACAACTACAGTACAAGTACAGTACAAGTACAGTACAACTACAGTACAACTACAGTACAAGTACAGTACAAGTACAGTACACATACAGTACAACTACAGTACAAGTACAGTACAAGTACAGTACAACTACAGTACAAATACAGTACAAGTACAGTACAAATACAGTACAACTACAGTACACATACAGTACAACTACAGTACAACTACAGTACAACTACAGTACAAGTACAGTACAAGTACAGTACAACTACAGTACAACTACAGTACAAGTACAGTACAAATACAGTACAACTACAGTACACATACAGTACAACTACAGTACAAGTACAGTACAAGTACAGTACAAGTACAGTACAACTACAGTACAACTACAGTACAAGTACAGTACAAATACAGTACACATACAGTACAACTACAGTACAACTACAGTACAACTACAGTACAAGTACAGTACAAATACAGTACAACTACAGTACACATACAGTACAACTACAGTACAAGTAAAGTACAAGTACAGTACAAGTACAGTACAACTACAGTACAACTACAGTACAAATACAGTATACATACAGTACAACTACAGTACAACTACAGTACAACTACAGTACAAATACAGTACACATACAGTACAACTACAGTACAAATACAGTACAACTACAGTACAAATACAGTACACATACAGTACAACTAGAGTACAACTACAGTACAAATACAGTACACATACAGTACAACTACAGTACAACTACAGTACAACTACAGTACAAGTACAGTACAAGTACAGTACAACTACAGTACAACTACAGTACAACTACAGTACACATACAGTACAACTACAGTACAAGTACAGTACAAGTACAGTACAAGTACAGTACAACTACAGTACAACTACAGTACAAGTACAGTACAAATACAGTACACATACAGTACAACTACAGTACAACTACAGTACAACTACAGTACAAGTACAGTACAAATACAGTACAACTACAGTACACATACAGTACAACTACAGTACAAGTAAAGTACAAGTACAGTACAAGTACAGTACAACTACAGTACAACTGCAGTACAAATACAGTACACATACAGTACAACTACAGTACAACTACAGTACAACTACAGTACAACTACAGTACAAGTACAGTACAAATACAGTACAACTACAGTACACATACAGTACAACTACAGTACAAGTACAGTACAAGTACAGTACAAGTACAGTACAACTACAGTACAACTACAGTACAAATACAGTACACATACAGTACAACTACAGTACAAATACAGTACAACTACAGTACAACTACAGTACAAATACAGTACACATACAGTACAACTACAGTACAACTACAGTACAACTGCAGTACAAATACAGGTACACATACAGTACAACTACAGTACAAATACAGTACAACTACAGTACAACTACAGTACAACTACAGTACAAATACAGTACACATACAGTACAACTACAGTACAACTACAGTACAACTACAGTACAAGTACAGTTAAAATACAGTACACATACAGTACAACTACAGTACAACTACAGTACAACTACAGTACAACTACAGTACAACTACAGTACAAATACAGTACACATACAGTACAACTACAGTACAACTACAGTACAAATACAGTACACATACAGTACAACTACAGTACAACTACAGTACAAATACAGTACAACTACAGTACACATACAGTACAAGTACAGTAAAACTACAGTACAACTACAGTACAACTACACTACAAATACAGTACACATACAGTACAACTACAGTACAACTACAGTACAACTACAGTACAAATGCAGTACACATACAGTACAACTACAGTACAAATACAGTACAAGTACAGTACAACTACAGTACAACTACAGTACAACTACAGTACAACTACAGTACAAATACAGTACACATACAGTACAAGTACAGTACAACTACAGTACACATACAGTACAACTACAGTACAACTACAGTACAAGTACAGTACAACTACAATACACATACAGTACAACTAGAGTACAACTACAGTACAACTACAGTACAAATACAGTACACATACAGTACAACTAAAGTACAACTACAGTACAACTACAGTACAACTACAGTACAACTACAGTACAACTACAGTACAAATACAGTACAACTACCGTACACATACAGTACAACTACAGTACAACTACAGTACAACTACAGTACAAATACAGTACAACTACAGTACACATACAGTACAAGTACAGTACAACTACAGTACAACTACAGTACAACTACACTACAAATACAGTACACATACAGTACAACTACAGTACAACTACAGTACAACTACAGTACAAATACAGTACACATACAGTACAACTACAGTACAAATACAGTACAAGTACAGTACAACTACAGTACAACTACAGTACAACTACAGTACAACTACAGTACAAATACAGTACACATACAGTACAAGTACAGTACAACTACAGTACACATACAGTACAACTACAGTACAACTACAGTACAAGTACAGTACAACTACAATACACATACAGTACAACTACAGTACAACTACAGTACAACTACAGTACACATACAGTACAAATACAGTACACATACAGTACAACTACAGTACAACTACAATACAAATACAGTACACATACAGTACAACTACAGTACAACTACAGTACAACTACAGTACAACTACAGTACACATACAGTACAAGTACAGTACAACTACAGTACAACTACAGTACAACTACACTACAAATACAGTACACATACAGTACAACTACAGTACAACTACAGTACAACTACAGTACAAATACAGTACACATACAGTACAACTACAGTACAAATACAGTACAAGTACAGTACAACTACAGTACAACTACAGTACAACTACAGTACAACTACAGTACAAATACAGTACACATACAGTACAACCACAGTACAAATACAGTACAAGTACAGTACAAGTACAGTACAACTACAGTACAACTACAGTACAAATACAGTACACATACAGTACAAATACAGTACAACCACATTACAACTACAGTACAAATACAGTACACATACAGTACAAATACAGTACAACTACAGTACAACTACAGTACACATACAGTACAACTACAGTACAACTACAGTACAAGTACAGTACAACTACAGTACACATACAGTACTACTACAGTACAACTACAGTACAAATACAGTACACATACAGTACAACTACAGTACAACTACAGTATAATACAGTACAAATACAGTACAAATACAGTACAACTACAGTACAACTACAGTACAAATACAGTACACATACAGTACAACTACAGTACAAGTACAGTACAACTACAGTACACATACGGTACAACTACAGTACAACTACAGTACAACTACAGTACAAATACAGTACACATACAGTACAAATACAGTACACATACAGTACAAATACAGTACACATACAGTACAACTACAGTACAACTACAGTACAAATACAGTACAACTACAGTACAAATACAGTACAACTACAGTACACATACAGTACAACTACAGTACAAGTACAGTACAAGTACAGTACAACTACAGTACAACTACAGTACAAGTACAGTACAAATACAGTACACATACAGTACAACTACAGTACAACTACAGTACAAGTACAGTACAAATACAGTACAAATACAGTACAACTACAGTGCAACTACAGTACACATACAGTACAACTACAGTACACATACAGTACAACTACAGTACAACTACAGTACAAATACAGTACACATACAGTACAAATACAGTACAACTACAGTACAACTACAGTACACATACAGTACAACTACAGTACAACTACAGTACAAGTACAGTACAACTACAGTACACATACAGTACTACTACAGTACAACTACAGTACAAATACAGTACACATACAGTACAACTACAGTACAACTACAGTATAATACAGTACAAATACAGTACAAATACAGTACAACTACAGTACAACTACAGTACAAATACAGTACACATACAGTACAACTACAGTACAAGTACAGTACAACTACAGTACTCATACGGTACAACTACAGTACAACTACAGTACAACTACAGTACAAATACAGTACACATACAGTACAAATACAGTACACATACAGTACAAATACAGTACACATACAGTACAACTACAGTACAACTACAGTACAACTACAGTACAAATACAGTACAACTACAGTACATATACAGTACAACTACAGTACACATAGAGTACAACTACAGTACAAGTACACTACAAATACAGTACACATACAGTACAACTACAGTACAACTACAGTACAAGTACAGTACAAATACAGTACAAATACAGTACAACTACAGTACACATACAGTACAACTACAGTACAAATACAGTACAACTACAGTACAACTACAGTACAAGTACAGTACAAATACAGTACACATACAGTACAACTACAGTACAACTACAATACAACTACAGTACAAGTACAGTACAACTACAGTACAACTACAGTACAACTACTGTACAATACAGTACAAATACAGTACAAATACAGTACAACTACAGTACAACTACAGTACAAATACAGTACACATACAGTACAACTACAGTACAAGAACAGTACAACTACAGTACACATACAGTACAACTACAGTACAACTACAGTACACATACAGTACAACTACAGTACAAGTACAGTACACATACAGTACACATACAGTACAACTACAGTACAAATACAGTACACATACAGTACAACTACAGTACACTTACAGTACAACTACAGTACACATACAGTACACATACAGTACAACTACAGTACAAATACAGTACACAAACAGTACAAATACAGTACACATACAGAACAACTACAGTACAACTGCAGTACAACTAAAGTACAACTACAGTACACGTACAGTACAACTACAGTACAACTACAGTACACATACAGTACAACTACAGTACAACTACAGTACAACTACAGTACACATACAGTACACATACAGTACAACTACAAGTACAACTACAGTACACATACAGTACACATACAGTACAACTACAGTAAGCATACAGTACAAATACAGTACACATACAGTACAACTACAGTACAACTACAGTACAACTACAGTACAACTAGAGTACAACTACAGTACACATACAGTACACATACAGTACACATACAGTGTACATACAGTACACATACAGTACACATACACTACACATACAGTACAACTACAGTACAACTACAGTACAACTACAGTACACATACAGTACACATACAGTACAACTACAGTACACATACAGTAAAACTACAGTACACATACAGTACACATACTGTACACATACAGTACAACTACAGTACAACTACAGTACAACTACAGTACAAATACAGTACACATACAGTACAACTAAAGTACACATACAGTACACATACAGTACACATACAGTACAACTACAGTACAACTACAGTACAACTACAGTACAAATACAGTACACATACAGTACAACTACAGTACAACTACAGTACACATACAGTACACATACAGTACAACTACAGTACACATACAGTACACATACAGTACACATACAGTACAACTACAGTACAACTACAGTACAAATACAGTACACATACAGTACAACTACAGTACAACTACAGTACACATACAGTACACATACAGTACAACTACAGTACACATACAGTACACATACAGTACACATACAGTACAACTACAGTACACATACAGAACAACTACAGTACAACTACAGTACAACTACAGTACACATACAGTACACATACAGTACACATACAGTACAACTACAGTACAACTACAGTACAACTACAGTACACATACAGAACACATACAGTACAACTACAGTACACAAACAGTACACATACAGTACACATACAGTACAACTACAGTACACATACAGTACACATACAGTACAACTACAGTACAACTACAGTACAACTACAGTACAAATACAGTTAAAATAAAGTACACATACAGTACAACTACAGTACTACTACAGTACAACTACAGTAAAACTACAGTACACATACAGTACACATACAGTACAACTACAGTACACATACAGTACAACTACAGTACAACTACAGTACACATACAGTACACATACAGTACAACTACAGTACACATACAGTACAAATACAGTACACATACAGTACAACTACAGTACAACTACAGTACAAATACAGTTAAAATAAAGTACACATACAGTACAACTACAGTACAACTACAGTACAACTACAGTACAACTACAGTACAAGTACAGTACAAATACAGTACAACTACAGTACAAGTACAGTACAAATACAGTACAACTACAGTACAACTACAGTACAAGTACAACACAAATACAGTACACATACAGTACAACTACAGTACAACTTCAGTACAACTACAGTACAAGTACAGTACAAGTACAGTACAACTACAGTACAACTACAGTACAAGTACAGTACAAGTACAGTACACATACAGTACAACTACAGTACATGTACAGTACAAGTACAGTACAACTACAGTACAAATACAGTACAAGTACAGTACAAATACAGTACAACTACAGTACACATACAGTACAACTACAGTACAACTACAGTACAACTACAGTACAAGTACAGTACAAGTACAGTACAACTACAGTACAACTACAGTACAAGTACAGTACAAATACAGTACAACTACAGTACACATACAGTACAACTACAGTACAAGTACAGTACAAGTACAGTACAAGTACAGTACAACTACAGTACAACTACAGTACAAGTACAGTACAAATACAGTACACATACAGTACAACTACAGTACAACTACAGTACAACTACAGTACAAGTACAGTACAAATACAGTACAACTACAGTACACATACAGTACAACTACAGTACAAGTAAAGTACAAGTACAGTACAAGTACAGTACAACTACAGTACAACTACAGTACAAATACAGTACACATACAGTACAACTACAGTACAACTACAGTACAACTACAGTACAAATACAGTACACATGCAGTACAACTACAGTACAAATACAGTACAACTACAGTACAACTACAGTACAACTACAGTACAAATACAGTACACATACAGTACAACTAGAGTACAACTACAGTACAACTACAGTACAAATACAGTACACATACAGTACAACTACAGTACAACTACAGTACAACTACAGTACAAGTACAGTTAAAATACAGTACACATACAGTACAACTACAGTACAACTACAGTACAACTACAGTACAACTACAGTACAAATACAGTACACATACAGTACAACTACAGTACAACTACAGTACAACTACAGTACAACTACAGTACAAATACAGTACACATACAGTACAACTACAGTACAAATACAGTACAACTACAGTACAACTACAGTACAACTACAGTACAAATACAGTACACATACAGTACAACTAGAGTACAACTACAGTACAACTACAGTACAAATACAGTACACATACAGTACAACTACAGTACAACTACAGTACAACTACAGTACAAGTACAGTTAAAATACAGTACACATACAGTACAACTACAGTACAACTACAGTACAACTACAGTACAACTACAGTACAAATACAGTACACATACAGTACAACTACAGTACAACTACAGTACAAATACAGTACACATACAGTACAACTACAGTACAACTACAGTACAAATACAGTACAACTACAGTACACATACAGTACAAGTACAGTACAACTACAGTACAACTACAGTACAACTACACTACAAATACAGTACACATACAGTACAACTACAGTACAAATACAGTACAACTACAGTACAAATGCAGTACACATACAGTACAACTACAGTACAAATACAGTACAAGTACAGTACAACTACAGTACAACTACAGTACAACTACAGTACAACTACAGTACAAATACAGTACACATACAGTACAAGTACAGTACAACTACAGTACACATACAGTACAACTACAGTACAACTACAGTACAATTACAGTACAACTACAATACACATACAGTACAACTAGAGTACAACTACAGTACAACTACAGTACAAATACAGTACACATACAGTACAACTACAGTACAACTACAGTACAACTACAGTACAAGTACAGTTAAAATACAGTACACATACAGAACAACTACAGTACAACTACAGTACAACTACAGTACAACTACAGTACAAATACAGTACACATACAGTACAACTACAGTACAACTACAGTACAAATACCGTACACATACAGTACAACTACAGTACAACTATAGTACAACTACAGTACAAATACAGTACAACTACAGTACACATACAGTACAAGTACAGTACAACTACAGTACAACTACAGTACAACTACACTACAAATACAGTACACATACAGTACAACTACAGTACAACTACAGTACAACTACAGTAAAAATACAGTACACATACAGTACAACTACAGTACAAATACAGTACAAGTACAGTACAACTACAGTACAACTACAGTTCAACTACAGTACAACTACAGTACAAATACAGTACACATACAGTACAAGTACAGTACAACTACAGTACACATACAGTACAACTACAGTACAACTACAGTACAAGTACAGTACAACTACAATACACATACAGTACAACTACAGTACAACTACAGTACAACTACAGTACACATACAGTACAAATACAGTACACATACAGTACAACTACAGTACAACTACAATACAAATACAGTACACATACAGTACAAGTACAGTACAACTACAGTACAACTACAGTACAAATACAGTACACATACTGTACAACTACAATACAAATACAGTACAAGTACAGTACAACTACAGTACAAATACAGTACACATACAGTACAACTACAGTACAAATACAGTACAAGTACAGTACAACTACAGTACAACTACAGTACAACTACAGTACAAATACAGTACACATACAGTACAAATACAGTACAACCACAGTACAACTACAGTACAAATACAGTACACATACAGTACAAATACAGTACAAGTACAGTACAACTACAGTACACATACAGTACAACTACAGTACAACTACAGTACAAGTACAGTACAACTACAGTACACATACAGTACAACTACAGTACAACTACAGTACAAATACAGTACAACTACAGTACAACTACAGTACAATACAGTACAAATACAGTACAAATACAGTACAACTACAGTACACATACAGTACAACTACAGTACAACTACAGTACAAGTACAGTACAAATACAGTACACATACAGTACAAATACAGTACAACTACAGTACAAATACAGTACACATACAGTACAAATACAGTACAAGTACAGTACAACTACAGTACACATACAGTACAACTACAGTACAACTACAGTACAAGTACAGTACAAATACAGTACACATACAGTACAAATACAGTACACATACAGTACAAATACAGTACACATACAGTACAACTACAGTACAACTACAGTACAACTACAGTACAAATACAGTACAACTACAGTACAAATACAGTACAACTACAGTACACATACAGTACAACTACAGTACAAGTACAGTACAAGTACAGTACAACTGCAGTACAACTACAGTACAAGTACAGTACAAATACATTACACATACAGTACAACTACAGTACAACTACAGTACAAGTACAGTACAAATACAGTACAAATACAGTACAACTACAGTACAACTACAGTACACATACAGTACAACTACAGTACACATACAGTACAACTACAGTACAACTACAGTACAAATACAGTACAACTACAGTACAACTACAGTACAAGTACAGTACAAATACAGTACAACTACAGTACACATACAGTACAACTACAGTACAAATACATTACAACTACAGTACAACTACAGTACAAGTACAGTAAAAATACAGTACACATACAGTACAACTACAGTACAACTACATTACAACTACAGTACAAGTACAGTACAACTACAGTACAACTACAGTACAACTACAGTACAATACAGTACAAATACAGTACAAATACAGTACAACTACAGTACAACTACAGTACAAATACAGTACACATACAGTACAACTACAGTACAAGAACAGTACAACTACAGTACACATACAGTACAACTACAGTACAACTACAGTACACATACAGTACAACTACAGTACAAGTACAGTACACATACAGTACACATACAGTACAACTACAGTACAAATACAGTACACATACAGTACAACTACAGTACACATACAGTACAACTACAGTACACATACAGTACACATACAGTACAACTACAGTACAAATACAGTACACATACAGTACAAATACAGTACTCATACAGAACAACTACAGTACAACTGCAGTACAACTAAAGTACAACTACAGTACACATACAGTACAACTACAGTACAACTACAGTACACATACAGTACAACTACAGTACAACTACAGTACACATACAGTACACATACAGTACAACTACAAGTACAACTGCAGTACACATACAGTACACATACAGTACAACTACAGTAAACATACAGTACAAATACAGTACACATACAGTACAACAACAGTACAACTACAGTACAACTACAGTACGAATACTGTACAACTACAGTTCAACTACAGTACAACTACAGTACAAATACAGTACAACTACAGTACACATACAGTACACATACAGTACAACTACAGTACACATACAGTACAACTACAGTACAACTACAGTACACATACAGTACACATACAGTACAATTACAGTACACATACAGTACAAATACAGTACACATACAGTACAACTACAGTACAACTACAGTACAAATACAGTTAAAATAAAGTACACATACAGTACAACTACAGTACAACTACAGTACAAGTACAGTACAAATACAGTACAACTACAGTACAAGTACAGTACAAATACAGTACAACTACAGTACAACTACAGTACAAGTACAGTACAACTACAGTACAACTACAGTACAACTACAGTACAAGTAGAGTACAAGTACAGTACAACTACAGTACAACTACAATACAAGTACAGTACACATACAGTACAACTACAGTACAAGTACAGTACAAGTACACTACAACTACAGTACAACTACAGTACAAGTACAGTACAACTACAGTACAAGTACAGTACAAATACAGTACAACTACAGTACACATACAGTACAACTACAGTACAACTACAGTACAACTACAGTACAAGTACAGTACAAGTACAGTACAAGTACAGTACAACTACAGTACAACTACAGTACAAGTACAGTACAAATACAGTACAACTACAGTACACATACAGTACAACTACAGTACAAGTACAGTACAAGTACAGTACAAGTACAGTACAACTACAGTACAACTACAGTCAAAGTACAGTACAAATACAGTACACATACAGTACAACTACAGTACAACTACAGTACAAGTACAGTACAAATGCAGTACACATACAGTACAAATACAGTACAACTACAGTACAACTACAGTACAAGTACAGTACAAATACAGTACAACTACAGTACACATACAGTACAACTACAGTACAAGTACAGTACAAGTACAGTACAAGTACAGTACAAGTACAGTACAACTACAGTACAACTACAGTACAAATACAGTACACATACAGTACAACTACAGTACAACTACAGTACAACTACAGTACAAATACAGTACACATACAGTACAACTACAGTACAAATACAGTACAACTACAGTACAAATACAGTACACATACAGTACAACTAGAGTACAACTACAGTACAACTACAGTACAAATACAGTACACATACAGTACAACTACAATACAACTACAGTACAAGTACAGTTAAAATACAGTACACATACAGTACAACTACAGTACAACTACAGTACAACTACAGTACAACTACAGTACAACTACAGTACAAATACAGTACACATACAGTACAACTACAGTACAACTACAGTACAAATACAGTACACATACAGTACAACTACAGTACAACTACAGTACAAATACAGTACAACTACAGTACACATACAGTACAAGTACAGTACAACTACAGTACAACTACAGTACAACTACACTACAAATACAGTACACATACAGTACAACTACAGTACAACTACAGTACAACTACAGTACAAATACAGTACACATACAGTACAACTACAGTACAAATACAGTACAAGTACAGTACAACTACAGTACAACTACAGTACAACTACAGTACAACTACAGTACAAATACAGTACACATACAGTACAAGTACAGTACAACTACAGTACACATACAGTACAACTACAGTACAACTACAGTACAAGTACAGTACAACTACAATACACATACAGTACAACTACAGTACAACTACAGTACAACTACAGTACACATACAGTACAAATACAGTACAACTACAGTACAACTACAGTACAAATACAGTACACATACAGTACAACTACAGTACAAATACAGTACAAGTACAGTACAACTACAGTACAAATACAGTACACATACAGTACAACTACAGTACAAATACAGTACAAATACAGTACAACTACAGTACAACTACAGTACAACTACAGTACAAATACAGTACACATACAGTACAAATACAGTACAACCACAGTACAACTACAGTACAAATACAGTACAAATACAGTACAAATACAGTACAAGTACAGTACAACTACAGTACACATACAGTACAACTACAGTACAACTACAGTACAAGTACAGTACAACTACAGTACACATACAGTACAACTACAGTACAACTACAATACAAATACAGTACACATACAGTACAACTACAGTACAACAACAGTACAATACAGTACAAATACAGTACAAATACAGTACAACTACAGTACAACTACAGTACAAATACAGTACACATACAGTACAACTACAGTACAAGTACAGTACAACTACAGTACACATACAGTACAACTACAGTACAACTACAGTTCAAATACAGTACACATACTGTACAAATACAGTACACATACAGTACAAATACAGTACACATACAGTACAACTACAGTACAACTACAGTACAACTACAGTACAAATACAGTACAACTACAGAACAAATACAGTACAACTACAGTACAAGTACAGTTAAATACAGTACACATACAGTACAACTACAGTACAACTACAGTACAAATACAGTACACATACAGTACAAATACAGTACAACTACAGTACAACTACAGTATAAATACAGTACACATACAGTACAAATACAGTACAAGTACAGTACAACGACAGTACACATACAGTACAACTACAGTACAACTACAGTACAAGTACAGTACAACTACAGTACACATACAGTACAACTACAGTACAACTACAGTACAAATACAGTACACATACAGTACAACTACAGTACAACTACAGTATAATACAGTACAAATACAGTACAAATACAGTACAACTACAGTACAACTACAGTACAAATACAGTACACATACAGTACAACTACAGTACAAGTACAGTACAACTACAGTACACATACAGTACAACTACAGTACAACTACAGTACAACTACAGTACAAATACAGTACACATACAGTACAAATACAGTACACATACAGTACAAATACAGTACACATACAGTACAACTACAGTACAACTACAGTACAACTACAGTACAAATACAGTACAACTACAGTACAAATACAGTACAACTACAGTACACATACAGTACAACTACAGTACAAGTACAGTACAAGTACAGTACAACTACAGTACAACTACAGTACAAGTACAGTACAAATACAGTACACATACAGTACAACTACAGTACAACTACAGTACAAGTACAGTACAAATACAGTACAAATACAGTACAACTACAGTACAACTACAGTACACATACAGTACAACTACAGTACACATACAGTACAACTACAGTACAACTACAGTACAAACACAGTACAACTACAGTACAACTACGGTACAAGTACAGTACAAATACAGTACAACTACAGTACACATACAGTACAACTACAGTTCAAATACAGTACAACTACAGTACAACTACTGTACAAGTACAGTACAAATACAGTACACATACAGTACAACTACAGTACAACTACAATACAACTACAGTACAACTACAGTACAACTACAGTACAATACAGTACAAATACAGTACAAATACAGTACAACTACAGTACAACTACAGTACAAATACAGTACACATACAGTACAACTACAGTACAAGAACAGTACAACTACAGTACACATACAGTACAACTACAGTACAACTACAGTACACATACAGTACAACTACAGTACAAGTACAGTACACATACAGTACACATACAGTACAACTACAGTACAAATACAGTACACATACAGTACAACTACAGTACACATACAGTACAACTACAGTACACATACAGTACACATACAGTACAACTACAGTACAAATACAGTACACATACAGTACAAATACAGTACACATACAGAACAACTACAGTACAACTGCAGTACAACTAAAGTACATCTACAGTACACATACAGTACAACTACAGTACAACTACAGTACACATACAGTACAACTACAGTACAAATACAGTACAACTACAGTACACATACAGTACACATACAGTACAACTACAAGTACAACTACAGTACACATACAGTACAACTACAGTAAACATACAGTACAAATACAGTACACATACAGTACAACAACAGTACAACTACAGTACAACTACAGTACAAATACTGTACAACTACAGTACAACTACAGTACAACTACAGTACAACTACAGTACAACTACAGTACAACTAGAGTACAACTACAGTACACATACAGTACACATACAGTACACATACAGTACACATACAGTACACATACAGTACACATACAGTACAACTACAGTACAACTACAGTACAACTACAGTACACATACAGTACACATACAGTACAACTACAGTACACATACAGTACAACTACAGTACACATACAGTACACATACAGTACAACTACAGTACAACTACAGTACAACTACAGTACAAATACAGTACACATACAGTACAACTACAGTACACATACAGTACACATACAGTACACATACAGTACAACTACAGTACAACTACAGTACAAATACAGTACACATACAGTACAACTACAGTACAACTACAGTACACATACAGTACACATACAGTACAACTACAGTACACAAACAGTACACATACAGTACACATACAGTACAACTACAGTACAACTACAGTACAACTACAGTACAAATACAGTACACATACAGTACAACTACAGTACAACTACAGTACACATACAGTACACATACAGTACAACTACAGTACACATACAGTACACATACAGTACACATACAGTACAACTACAGTACACATACAGTACAACTACAGTACAACTACAGTACAACTACAGTACACATACAGTACACATACAGTACACATACAGTACAACTACAGTACAACTACAGTACAACTACAGTACACATACAGAACACATACAGTACAACTACAGTACACAAACAGTACACATACAGTACACATACAGTACAACTACAGTACACATACAGTACACATACAGTACAACTACAGTACAACTACAGTACAACTACAGTACAAATACAGTAAAACTACAGTACTACTACAGTACAACTACAGTACAACTACAGTACACATACAGTACACATACAGTACAACTACAGTACAACTACAGTACACATACAGTACACATACAGTACAACTAAAGTACACATACAGTACAAATACAGTACACATACAGTACAACTACAGTACAACTACAGTACAAATACAGTTAAAATAAAGTACACATACAGTACAACTACAGTACAACTACAGTACAACTACAGTACAACTACAGTACAAGTACAGTACAAATACAGTACAACTACAGTACAAGTACAGTACAACTACAGTACAACTACAGTACAAGTACAACACTAATACAGTACACATACAGTACAACTACAGTACAACTACAGTACAACTACATTACAAGTACAGTACAAGTACAGTACAACTACAGTACAACTACAGTACAAGTACAGTACAAGTACAGTACACATACAGTACAACTACAGTACAAGTACAGTACAAGTACAGTACAAGTACAGTACAACTACAGTACAACTACAGTACAAGTACAGTACAAATACAGTACAACTACAGTACACATACAGTACAACTACAGTACAAATACAGTACAACTACAGTACAAGTACAGTACAAGTACAGTACAACTACAGTACAACTACAGTACAAGTACAGTACAAATACAGTACAACTACAGTACACATACAGTACAACTACAGTACAAGTACAGTACAAGTACAGTACAAGTACAGTACAACTACAGTACAACTACAGTACAAGTACAGTACAAATACAGTACACATACAGTACAACTACAGTACAACTACAGTACAAGTACAGTACAAATACAGTACAACTACAGTACACATACAGTACAACTACAGTACAAGTACAGTACAAGTACAGTACAAGTACAGTACAACTACAGTACAACTACAGTACAAATACAGTACACATACAGTACAACTACAGTACAACTACAGTACAACTACAGTACAAATACAGTACACATACAGTACAACTACAGTACAACTACAGTACAACTACAGTACAAATACAGTACACATACAGTACAACTACAGTACAAATACAGTACAAGTACAGTACAACTACAGTACAACTACAGTACAACTACAGTACAAATACAGTACACATACAGTACAACTACAGTACAACTACAGTACAAATACAGTACACATACAGTACAACTACAGTACAACTACAGTACAAATACAGTACAACTACAGTACACATACAGTACAAGAACAGTACAACTACAGTACAACTACAGTACAACTACACTACAAATACAGTACACATACAGTACAACTACAGTACAACTACAGTACAACTACAGTACAAATACAGTACACATACAGTACAACTACAGTACAAATACAGTACAAGTACAGTACAACTACAGTACAACTACAGTATAACTACAGTACAACTACAGTACAAATACAGTACACATACAGTACAAGTACAGTACAACTACAGTACACATACAGTACAACTAAAGTACAAGTACAGTACAACTACAATACACATACAGTACAACTACAGTACAACTACAGTACAACTACAGTACACATACAGTACAAATACAGTACACATACAGTACAACTACAGTACAACTACAGTACAAATACAGTACACATACAGTACAACTACAGTACAACTACAGTACAACTACAGTAAAAATACAGTACACATACAGTACAACTACAGTACAACTACAGTACAAATACAGTACACATACAGTACAAATACAGTACAAGTACAGTACAACTACAGTTCACATACAGTACAACTACAGTACAACTACAGTACAAGTACAGTACAACTACAGTACACATACAGTACAACTACAGTACAACTACAGTACAAATACAGTAAACATACAGTACAACTACAGTACAACTACAGTACAATACAGTACAAATACAGTACAAATACAGTACAACTACAGTACAACTACAGTACAAATACAGTACACATACAGTACAACTACAGTACAAGTACAGTACAACTACAGTACACATACAGTACAACTACAGTACAACTACAGTACAAATTCAGTACACATACTGTACAAATACAGTACACATACAGTACAAATACAGTACACATACAGTACAACTACAGTACAACTACAGTACAACTACAGTACAAATACAGTACAACTACAGTACAACTACAGTACAAGTACAGTACAAATACAGTACAACTACAGTACACATACAGTACAACTACAGTACAAGTACAGTACAAGTACAGTACAAGTAGAGTACAACTACAGTACAACTACAGTACAAGTACAGTACAAATACAGTACACATACAGTACAACTACAGTACAACTACAGTACAACTACAGTACAAGTACAGTTAAAATACAGTACACATACAGTACAACTACAGTACAACTACAGTACAACTACAGTACAACTACAGTACAACTACAGTACAAATACAGTACACATACAGTACAACTACAGTACAACTACAGTACAAATACAGTACACATACAGTACAACTACAGTACAACTACAGTACAAATACAGTACAACTACAGTACACATACAGTACAACTACAGTACAACTACAGTACAACTACAGTACAACTACATTACAAATACAGTACACATACAGTACAACTACAGTACAACTACAGTACAAATACAGTACTCATACAGTACAACTACAGTACAAATACAGTACAAGTACAGTACAACTACAGTACAACTACAGTACAACTACAGTACAACTACAGTACAAATACAGTACACATACAGTACAAGTACAGTACAACTACAGTACACATAGAGTACAACTACAGTACAACTACAGTACAAGTACAGTACAACTACAATACACATACAGTACAACTACAGTACAACTACAGTACAACTACAGTACACATACAGTACAAATACAGTACACATACAGTACAACTACAGTACAACTACAGTACAAATACAGTACACATACAGTACAACTACAGTACAACTACAGTACAACTACAGTACAAATACAGTACACATACAGTACAACTACAGTACAAATACAGTACAAGTACAGTACAACTACAGTACAAATACTGTACACATACAGTACAACTACAGTACAAATACAGTACAAGTACAGTACAACTACAGTACAACTACAGTACAACTACAGTACAAATACAGTACACATACAGTACAAATACAGTACAACCACAGTACAACTACAGTACAAATACAGTACACATACAGTACAAATACAGTACAAGTACAGTACAACTACAGTACACATACAGTACAACTACAGTACAACTACAGTACAAGTACAGTACAACTACAGTACACATACAGTACAACTACAGTACAACTACAGTACAAATACAGTACACATACAGTACAACTACAGTACAACTACAGTACAATACAGTACAAATACAGTACAAATACAGTACAACTACAGTACAACTACAGTACAAATACAGTACACATACAGTACAAATACAGTACAACTACAGTACAACTACAGTACAAATACAGTACACATACAGTACAAATACAGTACAAGTACAGTACAACTACAGTACACATACAGTACAACTACAGTACAACTACAGTACAAGTACAGTACAACTACAGTACACATACAGTACAACTACAGTACAACTACAGTACAAATACAGTACACATACAGTACAACTACAGTACAACTACAGTATAATACAGTACAAATACAGTACAAATACAGTACAACTACAGTACAACTACAGTACAAATACAGTACACATACAGTACAACTACAGTACAAGTACAGTACAACTACAGTACACATACAGTACAACTACAGTACAACTACAGTACAACTACAGTACAAATACAGTACACATACAGTACAAATACAGTACACATACAGTACAAATACAGTACACATACAGTACAACTACAGTACAACTACAGTACAACTACAGTACAACTACAGTACAAATACAGTACAACTACAGTACACATACAGTACAACTACAGTACAAGTACAGTACAAGTACAGTACAACTACAGTACGACTACAGTACAAGTACAGTACAAATACAGTACACATACAGTACAACAACAGTACAACTACAGTACAAGTACAGTACAAATACAGTACAAATACAGTACAACTACAGTACAACTACAGTACACATACAGTACAACTACAGTACACATACAGTACAACTACAGTACAACTACAGTACAAATACAGTACAACTTCAGTACAACTACAGTACAAGTACAGTACAAATACAGTACAACTACAGTACACATACAGTACAACTACAGTACAAATACAGTACAACTACAGTACAACTACAGTACAAGTACAGTACAAATACAGTACACATACAGTACAACTACAGTACAACTACAATACAACTACAGTACAAGTACAGTACAACTACAGTACAACTACAGTACAACTACAGTACAATACAGTACAAATACAGTACAACTACAGTAGAACTACAGTACAAATACAGTACACATTCAGTACAACTACAGTACAAGAACAGTACAACTACAGTACACATACAGTACAACTACAGTACAACTACAGTACACATACAGTACAACTACAGTACAAGTACAGTACACATACAGTACACATACAGTACAAATACAGTACACATACAGTACAACTACAGTACACATACAGTACAACTACAGTACACATACAGTACACATACAGTACAACTACAGTACAAATACAGTACACATACAGTACAAATACAGTACACATACAGAAAAACTACAGTACAACTGCAGTACAACTAAAGTACAACTACAGTACACATACAGTACAACTACAGTACAACTACAGTACACATACAGTACAACTACAGTACAACTACAGTACAACTACAGTACACATACAGTACACATACAGTACAACTACAAGTACAACTACAGTACACATACAGTACACATACAGTACAACTACAGTAAACATACAGTACAAATACAGTACACATACAGTACAACAACACTACAACTACAGTAAAACTACAGTACAAATACTGTACAACTACAGTACAACTACAGTACAACTACAGTACAACTACAGTACAACTAGAGTACAACTACAGTACACATACAGTACACATACAGTACACATACAGTACACATACAGTACACATACAGTACACATACACTACACATACAGTACAACTACAGTACAACTACAGTACAACTACAGTACACATACAGTACACATACAGTACAACTACAGTACACATACAGTACAACTACAGTACACATACAGTACACATACAGTACACATACAGTACAACTACAGTACAACTACAGTACAACTACAGTACAAATACAGTACACATACAGTACAATTACAGTACACATACAGTACACATACAGTACACATACAGTACAACTACAGTACAACTACAGTACAACTACAGTACAAATACAGTACACATACAGTACAACTACAGTACAACTACAGGACACATACAGTACACATACAGTACAACTACAGTACACATACAGTACACATACAGTACACATACAGTACAACTACAGTACAACTACAGTACAACTACAGTACAAATACAGTACACATACGGTACAACTACAGTACAACTACAGTACACATACAGTACAACTACAGTACACATACAGTACACATACAGTACACATACAGTACAACTACAGTACCACTACAGTACAACTACAGTACACATACAGAACACATACAGTACAACTACAGTACACAAATAGTACACATACAGTACACATACAGTACAACTACAGTACACATACAGTACACATACAGTACAACTACAGTACAACTACAGTACAACTACAGTACAAATACAGTAAAACTACAGTACTACTACAGTACAACTACAGTACAACTACAGTACACATACAGTACACATACAGTACAACTACAGTACACATACAGTACAACTACAGTACAACTACAGTACACATACAGTACACATACAGTACAACTACAGTACACATACAGTACAAATACAGTACACATACAGTACAACTACAGTACAACTACAGTACAAATACAGTTAAAATAAAGTACACATACAGTACAACTACAGTACAACTACAGTACAACTACAGTACAACTACAGTACAAGTACAGTACAAATACAGTACAACTACAGTACAAGTACAGTACAAATACAGTACAACTACAGTACAACTACGTAACAAGTACAACACAAATACAGTACACATACAGTACAACTACAGTACAACTACAGTACAACTACAGTACAAGTACAGTACAAGTACAGTACAACTACAGTACAACTACAGTACAAGTACAGTACACATACAGTACAACTACAGTACAAGTACAGTACAAGTAAAGTACAACTACAGTACAACTACAGTACAAGTACAGTACAAATACAGTACAACTACAGTACACATACAGTACAACTACAGTACAACTACAGTACAACTACAGTACAAGTACAGTACAAGTACAGTACAAATACAGTACAACTACAGTACAAGTACAGTACAAATACAGTACAACTACAGTACACATACAGTACAACTACAGTACAAGTACAGTACAAGTACAGTACAAGTACAGTACAAGTACAGTACAAGTACAGTACAAGTACAGTACAACTACAGTACAACTACAGTACAAGTACAGTACAAATACAGTACACATACAGTACAACTACAGTACAAATACAGTACAAGTACAGTACAAATGCAGTACACATACAGTACAAATACAGTACAATTACAGTACAACTACAGTACAAGTACAGTACAAATACAGTACAACTACAGTACACATACAGTACAACTACAGTACAAGTACAGTACAAGTACAGTACAAGTACAGTACAAGTACAGTACAACTACAGTACAACTACAGTACAAATACAGTACACATACAGTACAACTACAGTACAACTACAGTACAACTACAGTACAAATACAGTACACATACAGTACAACTACAGTACAAATACAGTACAACTACAGTACAACTACAGTACAACTACAGTACAAATACAGTACACATACAGTACAACTAGAGTACAACTACAGTACAACTACAGTACAAATACAGTACACATACAGTACAACTACAGTACAACTACAGTACAACTACAGTACAACTACAGTACAAGTACAGTTAAAATACAGTACACATACAGTACAACTACAGTACAACTACAGTACAACAACAGTACAACTACAGTACAACTACAGTACAAATACAGTACACATACAGTACAACTACAGTACAACTACAGTACAAATACAGTACACAAACAGTACAACTACAGTACAACTACAGTACAAATACAGTACAACTACAGTACACATACAGTACAAGTACAGTACAACTACAGTACAACTACAGTACAGCTACAGTACAAGTACAGTACAAATACAGTACACATATAGTACAACTACAGTACAACTACAGTACAAGTACAGTACAAATACAGTACAAATACAGTACAACTACAGTACAACTACAGTACACATACAGTACAACTACAGTACACATACAGTACAACTACAGTACAACTACAGTACAAATACAGTACAACTACAGTACAACTACAGTACAAGTACAGTATAAATACAGTACAACTACAGTACACATACAGTACAACTACAGTACAAATACAGTACAACTACAGAACAACTACAGTACAAGTACAGTACAAATACAGTACACACACAATACAACTACAGTACAACTACAATACAACTACAGTACAAGTACAGTACAACTACAGTACAACTACAGTACACATACAGTACAAATACAGTACACATACAGAACAACTACAGTACAACTGCAGTACAACTAAAGTACAACTACAGTACACATACAGTACAACTACAGTACAACTACAGTACACATACAGTACAACTACAGTACAACTACAGTACAACTACAGTACACATACAGTACACATACAGTACAACTACAAGTACAACTACAGTACACATACAGTACACATACAGTACAACTACAGTAAACATACAGTACAAATACAGTACACATACAGTACAACAACAGTACAACTACAGTACAACTACAGTACAAATACTGTACAACTACAGTACAACTACAGTACAACTACAGTACAACTACAGTACAACTAGAGTACAACTACAGTACACATACAGTACACATACAGTACACATACAGTACACATACAGTACACATACAGTACACATACACTACACATACAGTACAACTACAGTACAACTACAGTACAACTACAGTACAACTACAGTACACATACAGTACACATACAGTACAACTACAGTACACATACAGTACAACTACAGTTCACATACAGTACACATACAGTACACATACAGTACAACTACAGTACAACTACAGTACAACTACAGTACAAATACAGTACTCATACAGTACAACTACAGTACACATACAGTACACATACAGTACACATACAGTACAACTACAGTACAACTACAGTACAACTACAGTACAAATACAGTACACATACAGTACAACTACAGTACAACTACAGGACACATACAGTACACATACAGTACAACTACAGTACACATACAGTACACATACAGTACACATACAGTACAACTACAGTACAACTACAGTACAACTACAGTACAAATACAGTACACATACATTACAACTACAGTACAACTACAGTACACATACAGTACACATACAGTACAACTACAGTACACATACAGTACACATACAGTACACATACAGTACAACTAGAGTACACATACAGTACAACTACAGTACAACTACAGTACAACTACAGTACACATACAGTACACATACAGTACACATACAGTACAACTACAGTACCACTACAGTACAACTACAGTACACATACAGAACACATACAGTACAACTACAGTACACAAATAGTACACATACAGTACACATACAGTACAACTACAGTACACATACAGTACACATACAGTACAACTACGGTACAACTACAGTACAACTACAGTACAACTACAGTACAACTACAGTACAAATACAGTACACATACAGTACAACTACAGTACAAATACAGTACAAGTACAGTACAACTACAGTACAACTACAGTACAACTACAGTACAACTACAGTACAAATACAGTACACATACAGTACAAGTACAGTACAACTACAGTACACATACAGTACAACTAAAGAACAAGTACAGTACAACTACAATACACATACAGTACAACTACAGTACAACTACAGTACAACTACAGTACACATACAGTACAAATACAGTACACATACAGTACAACTACAGTACAACTACAGTACAAATACAGTACACATACAGTACAACTACAGTACAACTACAGTACATCTACAGTACAAATACAGTACACATACAGTACAACTACAGTACAACTACAGTACAAATACAGTACACATACAGTACAAATACAGTACAAGTACAGTACAACTACAGTTCACATACAGTACAACTACAGTACAACTACAGTACAAGTACAGTACAACTACAGTACACATACAGTACAACTACAGTACAACTACAGTACAAATACAGTACAACTACAGTACAACTACAGTACAATACAGTACAAATACAGTACAAATACAGTACAACTACAGTACAACTACAGTACAAATACAGTACACATACAGTACAAGTACAGTACAAGTACAGTACAACTACAGTACACATACAGTACAACTACAGTACAACTACAGTACAAATTCAGTACACATACTGTACAAATACAGTGCACATACAGTACAAATACAGTACACATACAGTACAACTACAGTACAACTACAGTACAACTACAGTACAAATACAGTACAACTAGAGTACAACTACAGTACAAGTACAGTACAAATACAGTACAACTACAGTACACATACAGTACAACTACAGTACAAGTACAGTACAAGTACAGTACAAGTAGAGTACAACTACAGTACAACTACAGTACAAGTACAGTACAAATACAGTACACATACAGTACAACTACAGTACAACTACAGTACAACTACAGTACAAGTACAGTTAAAATACAGTACACATACAGTACAACTACAGTACAACTACAGTACAACTACAGTACAACTACAGTACAACTACAGTACAAATACAGTACACATACAGTACAACTACAGTACAACTACAGTACAAATACAGTACACATACAGTACAACTACAGTACAACTACAGTACAAATACAGTACAACTACAGTACACATACAGTACAAGTACAGTACAACTACAGTACAACTACAGTACAACTACATTACAAATACAGTACACATACAGTACAACTACAGTACAACTACAGTACAACTACAGTACAAATACAGTACACATACAGTACAACTACAGTACAAATACAGTACAAGTACAGTACAACTACAGTACAACTACAGTACAACTACAGTACAACTACAGTACAAATACAGTACACATACAGTACAAGTACAGTACAACTACAGTACACATAGAGTACAACTACAGTACAACTACAGTACAAGTACAGTACAACTACAATACACATACAGTACAACTACAGTACAACTACAGTACAACTACAGTACACATACAGTACAAATACAGTACACATACAGTACAACTACAGTACAACTACAGTACAAATACAGTACACATACAGTACAACTACAGTACAACTACAGTACAACTACAGTACAAATACAGTACACATACAGTACAACTACAGTACAAATACAGTACAAGTACAGTACAACTACAGTACAAATACAGTACACATACAGTACAACTACAGTACAAATACAGTACAAGTACAGTACAACTACAGTAGAACTACAGTACAACTACAGTACAAATACAGTACACATACAGTACAAATACAGTACAACCACAGTACAACTACAGTACAAATACAGTACACATACAGTACAAATACAGTACAAGTACAGTACAACTACAGTACACATACAGTACAACTACAGTACAAGTACAGTACAAATACAGTACAACTACAGTACAACTACGTAACAAGTACAACACAAATACAGTACACATACAGTACAACTACAGTACAACTACAGTACAACTACAGTACAAGTACAGTACAAGTACAGTACAACTACAGTACAACTACAGTACAAGTACAGTACAAGTACAGTACACATACAGTACAACTACAGTACAACTACAGTACAAATACAGTTAAAATAAAGTACACATACAGTACAACTACAGTACAACTACAGTACAACTACAGTACAAGTACAGTACAAATACAGTACAACTACAGTACAAGTACAGTACAAATACAGTACAACTACAGTACAACTACGTAACAAGTACAACACAAATACAGTACACATACAGTACAACTACAGTACAACTACAGTACAACTACAGTACAAGTACAGTACAAGTACAGTACAACTACAGTACAACTACAGTACAAGTACAGTACAAGTACAGTACACATACAGTACAACTACAGTACAAGTACAGTACAAGTAAAGTACAACTACAGTACAACTACAGTACAAGTACAGTACAAATACAGTACAACTACAGTACACATACAGTACAACTACAGTACAACTACAGTACAACTACAGTACAAGTACAGTACAAGTACAGTACAAATACAGTACAACTACAGTACAAGTACAGTACAAATACAGTACAACTACAGTACACATACAGTACAACTACAGTACAAGTACAGTACAAGTACAGTACAAGTACAGTACAAGTACAGTACAAGTACAGTACAACTACAGTACAACTACAGTACAAGTACAGTACAAATACAGTACACATACAGTACAACTACAGTACAAATACAGTACAAGTACAGTACAAATGCAGTACACATACAGTACAAATACAGTACAATTACAGTACAACTACAGTACAAGTACAGTACAAATACAGTACAACTACAGTACACATACAGTACAACTACAGTACAAGTACAGTACAAGTACAGTACAAGTACAGTACAAGTACAGTACAAGTACAGTACAACTACAGTACAACTACAGTACAAATACAGTACACATACAGTACAACTACAGTACAACTACAGTACAACTACAGTACAAATACAGTACACATACAGTACAACTACAGTACAAATACAGTACAACTACAGTACAACTACAGTACAACTACAGTACAAATACAGTACACATACAGTACAACTAGAGTACAACTACAGTACAACTACAGTACAAATACAGTACACATACAGTACAACTACAGTACAACTACAGTACAACTACAGTACAACTACAGTACAAGTACAGTTAAAATACAGTACACATACAGTACAACTACAGTACAACTACAGTACAACAACAGTACAACTACAGTACAACTACAGTACAAATACAGTACACATACAGTACAACTACAGTACAACTACAGTACAAATACAGTACACAAACAGTACAACTACAGTACAACTACAGTACAAATACAGTACAACTACAGTACACATACAGTACAAGTACAGTACAACTACAGTACAACTACAGTACAGCTACAGTACAAGTACAGTACAAATACAGTACACATATAGTACAACTACAGTACAACTACAGTACAAGTACAGTACAAATACAGTACAAATACAGTACAACTACAGTACAACTACAGTACACATACAGTACAACTACAGTACACATACAGTACAACTACAGTACAACTACAGTACAAATACAGTACAACTACAGTACAACTACAGTACAAGTACAGTACAAATACAGTACAACTACAGTACACATACAGTACAACTACAGTACAAATACAGTACAACTACAGAACAACTACAGTACAAGTACAGTACAAATACAGTACACATACAATACAACTACAGTACAACTACAATACAACTACAGTACAAGTACAGTACAACTACAGTACAACTACAGTACACATACAGTACAAATACAGTACACATACAGAACAACTACAGTACAACTGCAGTACAACTAAAGTAAAACTACAGTACACATACAGTACAACTACAGTACAACTACAGTACACATACAGTACAACTACAGTACAACTACAGTACAACTACAGTACACATACAGTACAAATACAGTACACATACAGTACAAATACAGTACAAGTACAGTACAACTACAGTTCACATACAGTACAACTACAGTACAACTACAGTACAAGTACAGTACAACTACAGTACACATACAGTACAACTACAGTACAACTACAGTACAAATACAGTACAACTACAGTACAACTACAGTACAATACAGTACAAATACAGTACAAATACAGTACAACTACAGTACAACTACAGTACAAATACAGTACACATACAGTACAACTACAGTACAACTACAGTACAAATACAGTACAACTACAGTACACATACAGTACAAGTACAGTACAACTACAGTACAAATACAGTACACATACAGTACAAGTACAGTACAACTACAGTACACATAGAGTACAACTACAGTACAACTACAGTACAAGTACAGTACAACTACAATACACATACAGTACAACTACAGTACAACTACAGTACAACTACAGTACACATACAGTACAAATACAGTACACATACAGTACAACTACAGTACAACTACAGTACAAATACAGTACACATACAGTACAACTACAGTACAACTACAGTACAACTACAGTACAAATACAGTACACATACAGTACAACTACAGTACAAATACAGTACAAGTACAGTACAACTACAGTACAAATACAGTACACATACAGTACAACTACAGTACAAATACAGTACAAGTACAGTACAACTACAGTACAACTACAGTACAACTACAGTACAAATACAGTACACATACAGTACAAATACAGTACAACCACAGTACAACTACAGTACAAATACAGTACACATACAGTACAAATACAGTACAAGTACAGTACAACTACAGTACACATACAGTACAACTACAGTACAACTACAGAACAAGTACAGTACAACTACAGTACACATACAGTACAACTACAGTACAACTACAGTACAAATACAGTACACATACAGTACAACTACAGTACAACTACAGTACAATACAGTACAAATACAGTACAAATACAGTACAACTACAGTACAACTACAGTACAAATACAGTACACATACAGTACAACTACAGTACAAGTACAGTACAACTACAGTACACATACAGTACAATTACAGTACAACTACAGTACAAATACAGTACACATACTGTACAAATACAGTACACATACAGTACAAATACAGTACACATACAGTACAACTACAGTACAACTACAGTACAACTACAGTACAAATACAGTACAACAACAGTACAAATACAGTACAACTACAGTACAAGTACAGTTAAAATACAGTACACATACAGTACAACTACAGTACAACTACAGTACAAATACAGTACACATACAGTACAAATACAGTACAACTACAGTACAACTACAGTACAAATACAGTACACATACAGTACAAATACAGTACAAGTACAGTACAACTACAGTACACATACAGTACAACTACAGTACAACTACAGTACAAGTACAGTACAACTACAGTACACATACAGTACAACTACAGTACAACTACAGTACAAATACAGTACACATACAGTACAACTACAGTACAACTACAGTATAATACAGTACAAATACAGTACAAATACAGTACAACTACAGTACAAATACAGTACACATACAGTACAACTACAGTACAAGTACAGTACAACTACAGTACACATACAGTACAACTACAGTACAACTACAGTACAAATACAGTACACATACAGTACAAATACAGTACACATACAGTACAACTACAGTACAACTACAGTACAACTACAGTACAACTACAGTACAAATACAGTACAACTACAGTACACATACAGTACAACTACAGTACAAGTACAGTACAAGTACAGTACAACTACAGTACGACTACAGTACAAGTACAGTACAAATACAGTACACATACAGTACAACAACAGTACAACTACAGTACAAGTACAGTACAAATACAGTACAAATACAGTACAACTACAGTACAACTACAGTACACATACAGTACAACTACAGTACACATACAGTACAACTACAGTACAACTACAGTACAAATACAGTACAACTTCAGTACAACTACAGTACAAGTACAGTACAAATACAGTACAACTACAGTACACATACAGTACAACTACAGTACAAATACAGTACAACTACAGTACAACTACAGTACAAGTACAGTACAAATACAGTACACATACAGTACAACTACAGTACAACTACAATACAACTACAGTACAAGTACAGTACAACTACAGTACAACTACAGTACAACTACAGTACAATACAGTACAAATACAGTACAACTACAGTACAACTACAGTACAAATACAGTACACATTCAGTACAACTACAGTACAAGAACAGTACAACTACAGTACACATACAGTACAACTACAGTACAACTACAGTACACATACAGTACAACTACAGTACAAGTACAGTACACATACAGTACACATACAGTACAAATACAGTACACATACAGTACAACTACAGTACACATACAGTACAACTACAGTACACATACAGTACACATACAGTACAACTACAGTACAAATACAGTACACATACAGTACAAATACAGTACACATACAGAAAAACTACAGTACAACTGCAGTACAACTAAAGTACAACTACAGTACACATACAGTACAACTACAGTACAACTACAGTACACATACAGTACAACTACAGTACAACTACAGTACAACTACAGTACACATACAGTACACATACAGTACAACTACAAGTACAACTACAGTACACATACAGTACACATACAGTACAACTACAGTAAACATACAGTACAAATACAGTACACATACAGTACAACAACACTACAACTACAGTAAAACTACAGTACAAATACTGTACAACTACAGTACAACTACAGTACAACTACAGTACAACTACAGTACAACTAGAGTACAACTACAGTACACATACAGTACACATACAGTACACATACAGTACACATACAGTACACATACAGTACACATACACTACACATACAGTACAACTACAGTACAACTACAGTACAACTACAGTACACATACAGTACACATACAGTACAACTACAGTACACATACAGTACAACTACAGTACACATACAGTACACATACAGTACACATACAGTACAACTACAGTACAACTACAGTACAACTACAGTACAAATACAGTACACATACAGTACAATTACAGTACACATACAGTACACATACAGTACACATACAGTACAACTACAGTACAACTACAGTACAACTACAGTACAAATACAGTACACATACAGTACAACTACAGTACAACTACAGGACACATACAGTACACATACAGTACAACTACAGTACACATACAGTACACATACAGTACACATACAGTACAACTACAGTACAACTACAGTACAACTACAGTACAAATACAGTACACATACGGTACAACTACAGTACAACTACAGTACACATACAGTACAACTACAGTACACATACAGTACACATACAGTACACATACAGTACAACTACAGTACCACTACAGTACAACTACAGTACACATACAGAACACATACAGTACAACTACAGTACACAAATAGTACACATACAGTACACATACAGTACAACTACAGTACACATACAGTACACATACAGTACAACTACAGTACAACTACAGTACAACTACAGTACAAATACAGTAAAACTACAGTACTACTACAGTACAACTACAGTACAACTACAGTACACATACAGTACACATACAGTACAACTACAGTACACATACAGTACAACTACAGTACAACTACAGTACACATACAGTACACATACAGTACAACTACAGTACACATACAGTACAAATACAGTACACATACAGTACAACTACAGTACAACTACAGTACAAATACAGTTAAAATAAAGTACACATACAGTACAACTACAGTACAACTACAGTACAACTACAGTACAACTACAGTACAAGTACAGTACAAATACAGTACAACTACAGTACAAGTACAGTACAAATACAGTACAACTACAGTACAACTACGTAACAAGTACAACACAAATACAGTACACATACAGTACAACTACAGTACAACTACAGTACAACTACAGTACAAGTACAGTACAAGTACAGTACAACTACAGTACAACTACAGTACACATACAGTACAACTACAGTACAAGTACAGTACAAGTAAAGTACAACTACAGTACAACTACAGTACAAGTACAGTACAAATACAGTACAACTACAGTACACATACAGTACAACTACAGTACAACTACAGTACAACTACAGTACAAGTACAGTACAAGTACAGTACAAATACAGTACAACTACAGTACAAGTACAGTACAAATACAGTACAACTACAGTACACATACAGTACAACTACAGTACAAGTACAGTACAAGTACAGTACAAGTACAGTACAAGTACAGTACAAGTACAGTACAACTACAGTACAACTACAGTACAAGTACAGTACAAATACAGTACACATACAGTACAACTACAGTACAAATACAGTACAAGTACAGTACAAATGCAGTACACATACAGTACAAATACAGTACAATTACAGTACAACTACAGTACAAGTACAGTACAAATACAGTACAACTACAGTACACATACAGTACAACTACAGTACAAGTACAGTACAAGTACAGTACAAGTACAGTACAAGTACAGTACAACTACAGTACAACTACAGTACAAATACAGTACACATACAGTACAACTACAGTACAACTACAGTACAACTACAGTACAAATACAGTACACATACAGTACAACTACAGTACAAATACAGTACAACTACAGTACAACTACAGTACAACTACAGTACAAATACAGTACACATACAGTACAACTAGAGTACAACTACAGTACAACTACAGTACAAATACAGTACACATACAGTACAACTACAGTACAACTACAGTACAACTACAGTACAACTACAGTACAAGTACAGTTAAAATACAGTACACATACAGTACAACTACAGTACAACTACAGTACAACAACAGTACAACTACAGTACAACTACAGTACAAATACAGTACACATACAGTACAACTACAGTACAACTACAGTACAAATACAGTACACAAACAGTACAACTACAGTACAACTACAGTACAAATACAGTACAACTACAGTACACATACAGTACAAGTACAGTACAACTACAGTACAACTACAGTACAGCTACAGTACAAGTACAGTACAAATACAGTACACATATAGTACAACTACAGTACAACTACAGTACAAGTACAGTACAAATACAGTACAAATACAGTACAACTACAGTACAACTACAGTACACATACAGTACAACTACAGTACACATACAGTACAACTACAGTACAACTACAGTACAAATACAGTACAACTACAGTACAACTACAGTACAAGTACAGTACAAATACAGTACAACTACAGTACACATACAGTACAACTACAGTACAAATACAGTACAACTACAGAACAACTACAGTACAAGTACAGTACAAATACAGTACACATACAATACAACTACAGTACAACTACAATACAACTACAGTACAAGTACAGTACAACTACAGTACAACTACAGTACACATACAGTACAAATACAGTACACATACAGAACAACTACAGTACAACTGCAGTACAACTAAAGTACAACTACAGTACACATACAGTACAACTACAGTACAACTACAGTACACATACAGTACAACTACAGTACAACTACAGTACAACTACAGTACACATACAGTACACATACAGTACAACTACAAGTACAACTACAGTACACATACAGTACACATACAGTACAACTACAGTAAACATACAGTACAAATACAGTACACATACAGTACAACAACAGTACAACTACAGTACAACTACAGTACAAATACTGTACAACTACAGTACAACTACAGTACAACTACAGTACAACTACAGTACAACTAGAGTACAACTACAGTACACATACAGTACACATACAGTACACATACAGTACACATACAGTACACATACAGTACACATACACTACACATACAGTACAACTACAGTACAACTACAGTACAACTACAGTACACATACAGTACACATACAGTACAACTACAGTACACATACAGTACAACTACAGTACACATACAGTACACATACAGTACACATACAGTACAACTACAGTACAACTACAGTACAACTACAGTACAAATACAGTACACATACAGTACAACTACAGTACACATACAGTACACATACAGTACACATACAGTACAACTACAGTACAACTACAGTACAACTACAGTACAAATACAGTACACATACAGTACAACTACAGTACAACTACAGGACACATACAGTACACATACAGTACAACTACAGTACACATACAGTACACATACAGTACACATACAGTACAACTACAGTACAACTACAGTACAACTACAGTACAAATACAGTACAAATACAGTACAACTTCAGTACAACTACAGTACAAGTACAGTACAAATACAGTACAACTACAGTACACATACAGTACAACTACAGTACAAATACAGTACAACTACAGTACAACTACAGTACAAGTACAGTACAAATACAGTACACATACAGTATAACTACAGTACAACTACAATACAACTACAGTACAAGTACAGTACAACTACAGTACAACTACAGTACAACTACAGTACAATACAGTACAAATACAGTACAACTACAGTACAACTACAGTACAAATACAGTACACATTCAGTACAACTACAGTACAAGAACAGTACAACTACAGTACACATACAGTACAACTACAGTACAACTACAGTACACATACAGTACAACTACAGTACAAGTACAGTACACATACAGTACACATACAGTACAAATACAGTACACATACAGTACAACTACAGTACACATACAGTACAACTACAGTACACATACAGTACACATACAGTACAACTACAGTACAAATACAGTACACATACAGTACAAATACAGTACACATACAGAAAAACTACAGTACAACTGCAGTACAACTAAAGTACAACTACAGTACACATACAGTACAACTACAGTACAACTACAGTACACATACAGTACAACTACAGTACAACTACAGTACAACTACAGTACACATACAGTACACATACAGTACAACTACAAGTACAACTACAGTACACATACAGTACACATACAGTACAACTACAGTAAACATACAGTACAAATACAGTACACATACAGTACAACAACACTACAACTACAGTAAAACTACAGTACAAATACTGTACAACTACAGTACAACTACAGTACAACTACAGTACAACTACAGTACAACTAGAGTACAACTACAGTACACATACAGTACACATACAGTACACATACAGTACACATACAGTACACATACAGTACACATACACTACACATACAGTACAACTACAGTACAACTACAGTACAACTACAGTACACATACAGTACACATACAGTACAACTACAGTACACATACAGTACAACTACAGTACACATACAGTACACATACAGTACACATACAGTACAACTACAGTACAACTACAGTACTACTACAGTACAAATACAGTACACATACAGTACAATTACAGTACACATACAGTACACATACAGTACACATACAGTACAACTACAGTACAACTACAGTACAACTACAGTACAAATACAGTACACATACAGTACAACTACAGTACAACTACAGGACACATACAGTACACATTCAGTACAACTACAGTACACATACAGTACACATACAGTACACATACAGTACAACTACAGTACAACTACAGTACAACTACAGTACAACTACAGTACAAATACAGTACACATACGGTACAACTACAGTACAACTACAGTACACATACAGTACAACTACAGTACACATACAGTACACATACAGTACACATACAGTACAACTACAGTACCACTACAGTACAACTACAGTACACATACAGAACACATACAGTACAACTACAGTACACAAATAGTACACATACAGTACACATACAGTACAACTACAGTACACATACAGTACACATACAGTACAACTACAGTACAACTACAGTACAACTACAGTACAAATACAGTAAAACTACAGTACTACTACAGTACAACTACAGTACAACTACAGTACACATACAGTACACATACAGTACAACTACAGTACACATACAGTACAACTACAGTACAACTACAGTACACATACAGTACACATACAGTACAACTACAGTACACATACAGTACAAATACAGTACACATACAGTACAACTACAGTACAACTACAGTACAAATACAGTTAAAATAAAGTACACATACAGTACAACTACAGTACAACTACAGTACAACTACAGTACAACTACAGTACAAGTACAGTACAAATACAGTACAACTACAGTACAAGTACAGTACAAATACAGTACAACTACAGTACAACTACGTAACAAGTACAACACAAATACAGTACACATACAGTACAACTACAGTACAACTACAGTACAACTACAGTACAAGTACAGTACAAGTACAGTACAACTACAGTACAACTACAGTACAAGTACAGTACAAGTACAGTACACATACAGTACAACTACAGTACAAGTACAGTACAAGTAAAGTACAACTACAGTACAACTACAGTACAAGTACAGTACAAATACAGTACAACTACAGTACACATACAGTACAACTACAGTACAACTACAGTACAACTACAGTACAAGTACAGTACAAGTACAGTACAAATACAGTACAACTACAGTACAAGTACAGTACAAATACAGTACAACTACAGTACACATACAGTACAACTACAGTACAAGTACAGTACAAGTACAGTACAAGTACAGTACAAGTACAGTACAAGTACAGTACAAGTACAGTACAACTACAGTACAACTACAGTACAAGTACAGTACAAATACAGTACACATACAGTACAACTACAGTACAAATACAGTACAAGTACAGTACAAATGCAGTACACATACAGTACAAATACAGTACAATTACAGTACAACTACAGTACAAGTACAGTACAAATACAGTACAACTACAGTACACATACAGTACAACTACAGTACAAGTACAGTACAAGTACAGTACAAGTACAGTACAACTACAGTACAACTACAGTACAAATACAGTACACATACAGTACAACTACAGTACAACTACAGTACAACTACAGTACAAATACAGTACACATACAGTACAACTACAGTACAAATACAGTACAACTACAGTACAACTACAGTACAACTACAGTACAAATACAGTACACATACAGTACAACTAGAGTACAACTACAGTACAACTACAGTACAAATACAGTACACATACAGTACAACTACAGTACAACTACAGTACAACTACAGTACAACTACAGTACAAGTACAGTTAAAATACAGTACACATACAGTACAACTACAGTACAACTACAGTACAACAACAGTACAACTACAGTACATCTACAGTACAAATACAGTACACATACAGTACAACTACAGTACAACTACAGTACAAATACAGTACACAAACAGTACAACTACAGTACAACTACAGTACAAATACAGTACAACTACAGTACACATACAGTACAAGTACAGTACAACTACAGTACAACTACAGTACAGCTACAGTACAAGTACAGTACAAATACAGTACACATATAGTACAACTACAGTACAACTACAGTACAAGTACAGTACAAATACAGTACAAATACAGTACAACTACAGTACAACTACAGTACACATACAGTACAACTACAGTACACATACAGTACAACTACAGTACAACTACAGTACAAATACAGTACAACTACAGTACAACTACAGTACAAGTACAGTACAAATACAGTACAACTACAGTACACATACAGTACAACTACAGTACAAATACAGTACAACTACAGAACAACTACAGTACAAGTACAGTACAAATACAGTACACATACAATACAACTACAGTACAACTACAATACAACTACAGTACAAGTAAAGTACAACTACAGTACAACTACAGTACACATACAGTACAAATACAGTACACATACAGAACAACTACAGTACAACTGCAGTACAACTAAAGTACAACTACAGTACACATACAGTACAACTACAGTACAACTACAGTACACATACAGTACAACTACAGTACAACTACAGTACACATACAGTACACATACAGTACAACTACAAGTACAACTACAGTACACATACAGTACACATACAGTACAACTACAGTAAACATACAGTACAAATACAGTACACATACAGTACAACAACAGTACAACTACAGTACAACTACAGTACAAATACTGTACAACTACAGTACAACTACAGTACAACTACAGTACAACTACAGTACAACTAGAGTACAACTACAGTACACATACAGTACACATACAGTACACATACAGTACACATACAGTACACATACAGTACACATACATTACACATACAGTACAACTACAGTACAACTACAGTACAACTACAGTACACATACAGTACACATACAGTACAACTACAGTACACATACAGTACAACTACAGTACACATACAGTACACATACAGTACACATACAGTACAACTACAGTACAACTACAGTACAACTACAGTACAAATACAGTACACATACAGTACAACTACAGTACACATACAGTACACATACAGTACACATACAGTACAACTACAGTACAACTACAGTACAACTACAGTACAAATACAGTACACATACAGTACAACTACAGTACAACTACAGGACACATACAGTACACATACAGTACAACTACAGTACACATACAGTACACATACAGTACACATACAGTACAACTACAGTACAACTACAGTACAACTACAGTACAAATACAGTACACATACATTACAACTACAGTACAACTACAGTACACATACAGTACACATACAGTACAACTACAGTACACATACAGTACACATACAGTACACATACAGTACAACTAGAGTACACATACAGTACAACTACAGTACAACTACAGTACAACTACAGTACACATACAGTACACATACAGTACACATACAGTACAACTACAGTACCACTACAGTACAACTACAGTACACATACAGAACACATACAGTACAACTACAGTACACAAATAGTACACATACAGTACACATACAGTACAACTACAGTACACATACAGTACACATACAGTACAACTACGGTACAACTACAGTACAACTACAGTACAACTACAGTACAACTACAGTACAAATACAGTACACATACAGTACAACTACAGTACAAATACAGTACAAGTACAGTACAACTACAGTACAACTACAGTACAACTACAGTACAACTACAGTACAAATACAGTACACATACAGTACAAGTACAGTACAACTACAGTACACATACAGTACAACTAAAGAACAAGTACAGTACAACTACAATACACATACAGTACAACTACAGTACAACTACAGTACAACTACAGTACACATACAGTACAAATACAGTACACATACAGTACAACTACAGTACAACTACAGTACAAATACAGTACACATACAGTACAACTACAGTACAACTACAGTACATCTACAGTACAAATACAGTACACATACAGTACAACTACAGTACAACTACAGTACAAATACAGTACACATACAGTACAAATACAGTACAAGTACAGTACAACTACAGTTCACATACAGTACAACTACAGTACAACTACAGTACAAGTACAGTACAACTACAGTACACATACAGTACAACTACAGTACAACTACAGTACAAATACAGTACAACTACAGTACAACTACAGTTCAATACAGTACAAATACAGTACAAATACAGTACAACTACAGTACAACTACAGTACAAATACAGTACACATACAGTACAACTACAGTACAAGTACAGTACAACTACAGTACACATACAGTACAACTACAGTACAACTACAGTACAAATTCAGTACACATACTGTACAAATACAGTACACATACAGTACAAATACAGTACACATACAGTACAACTACAGTACAACTACAGTACAACTACAGTACAAATACAGTACAACTAGAGTACAACTACAGTACAAGTACAGTACAAATACAGTACAACTACAGTACACATACAGTACAACTACAGTACAAGTACAGTACAAGTACAGTACAAGTAGAGTACAACTACAGTACAACTACAGTACAAGTACAGTACAAATACAGTACACATACAGTACAACTACAGTACAACTACAGTACAACTACAGTACAAGTACAGTTAAAATACAGTACACATACAGTACAACTACAGTACAACTACAGTACAACTACAGTACAACTACAGTACAACTACAGTACAAATACAGTACACATACAGTACAACTACAGTACAACTACAGTACAAATACAGTACACATACAGTACAACTACAGTACAACTACAGTACAAATACAGTACAACTACAGTACACATACAGTACAAGTACAGTACAACTACAGTACAACTACAGTACAACTACATTACAAATACAGTACACATACAGTACAACTACAGTACAACTACAGTACAACTACAGTACAAATACAGTACACATACAGTACAACTACAGTACAAATACAGTACAAGTACAGTACAACTACAGTACAACTACAGTACAACTACAGTACAACTACAGTACAAATACAGTACACATACAGTACAAGTACAGTACAACTACAGTACACATAGAGTACAACTACAGTACAACTACAGTACAAGTACAGTACAACTACAATACACATACAGTACAACTACAGTACAACTACAGTACAACTACAGTACACATACAGTACAAATACAGTACACATACAGTACAACTACAGTACAACTACAGTACAAATACAGTACACATACAGTACAACTACAGTACAACTACAGTACAACTACAGTACAAATACAGTACACATACAGTACAACTACAGTACAAATACAGTACAAGTACAGTACAACTACAGTACAAATACAGTACACATACAGTACAACTACAGTACAAATACAGTACAAGTACAGTACAACTACAGTAGAACTACAGTACAACTACAGTACAAATACAGTACACATACAGTACAAATACAGTACAACCACAGTACAACTACAGTACAAATACAGTACACATACAGTACAAATACAGTACAAGTACAGTACAACTACAGTACACATACAGTACAACTACAGTACAAGTACAGTACAAATACAGTACAACTACAGTACAACTACGTAACAAGTACAACACAAATACAGTACACATACAGTACAACTACAGTACAACTACAGTACAACTACAGTACAAGTACAGTACAAGTACAGTACAACTACAGTACAACTACAGTACAAGTACAGTACAAGTACAGTACAACTACAGTACAACTACAGTACAAATACAGTTAAAATAAAGTACACATACAGTACAACTACAGTACAACTACAGTACAACTACAGTACAACTACAGTACAAGTACAGTACAAATACAGTACAACTACAGTACAAGTACAGTACAAATACAGTACAACTACAGTACAACTACGTAACAAGTACAACACAAATACAGTACACATACAGTACAACTACAGTACAACTACAGTACAACTACAGTACAAGTACAGTACAAGTACAGTACAACTACAGTACAACTACAGTACAAGTACAGTACAAGTACAGTACACATACAGTACAACTACAGTACAAGTACAGTACAAGTAAAGTACAACTACAGTACAACTACAGTACAAGTACAGTACAAATACAGTACAACTACAGTACACATACAGTACAACTACAGTACAACTACAGTACAACTACAGTACAAGTACAGTACAAGTACAGTACAAATACAGTACAACTACAGTACAAGTACAGTACAAATACAGTACAACTACAGTACACATACAGTACAACTACAGTACAAGTACAGTACAAGTACAGTACAAGTACAGTACAAGTACAGTACAAGTACAGTACAAGTACAGTACAAATACAGTACACATACAGTACAACTACAGTACAAATACAGTACAAGTACAGTACAAATGCAGTACACATACAGTACAAATACAGTACAATTACAGTACAACTACAGTACAAGTACAGTACAAATACAGTACAACTACAGTACACATACAGTACAACTACAGTACAAGTACAGTACAAGTACAGTACAAGTACAGTACAAGTACAGTACAACTACAGTACAACTACAGTACAAATACAGTACACATACAGTACAACTACAGTACAACTACAGTACAACTACAGTACAACTACAGTACAAATACAGTACACATACAGTACAACTACAGTACAAATACAGTACAACTACAGTACAACTACAGTACAACTACAGTACAAATACAGTACACATACAGTACAACTAGAGTACAACTACAGTACAACTACAGTACAAATACAGTACACATACAGTACAACTACAGTACAACTACAGTACAACTACAGTACAACTACAGTACAAGTACAGTTAAAATACAGTACACATACAGTACAACTACAGTACAACTACAGTACAACAACAGTACAACTACAGTACAACTACAGTACAAATACAGTACACATACAGTACAACTACAGTACAACTACAGTACAAATACAGTACACAAACAGTACAACTACAGTACAACTACAGTACAAATACAGTACAACTACAGTACACATACAGTACAAGTACAGTACAACTACAGTACAACTACAGTACAGCTACAGTACAAGTACAGTACAAATACAGTACACATATAGTACAACTACAGTACAACTACAGTACAAGTACAGTACAAATACAGTACAAATACAGTACAACTACAGTACAACTACAGTACACATACAGTACAACTACAGTACACATACAGTACAACTACAGTACAACTACAGTACAAATACAGTACAACTACAGTACAACTACAGTACAAGTACAGTACAAATACAGTACAACTACAGTACACATACAGTACAACTACAGTACAAATACAGTACAACTACAGAACAACTACAGTACAAGTACAGTACAAATACAGTACACATACAATACAACTACAGTACAACTACAATACAACTACAGTACAAGTACAGTACAACTACAGTACAACTACAGTACACATACAGTACAAATACAGTACACATACAGAACAACTACAGTACAACTGCAGTACAACTAAAGTACAACTACAGTACACATACAGTACAACTACAGTACAACTACAGTACACATACAGTACAACTACAGTACAACTACAGTACAACTACAGTACACATACAGTACAAATACAGTACACATACAGTACAAATACAGTACAAGTACAGTACAACTACAGTTCACATACAGTACAACTACAGTACAACTACAGTACAAGTACAGTACAACTACAGTACACATACAGTACAACTACAGTACAACTACAGTACAAATACAGTACAACTACAGTACAACTACAGTACAATACAGTACAAATACAGTACAAATACAGTACAACTACAGTACAACTACAGTACAAATACAGTACACATACAGTACAACTACAGTACAACTACAGTACAAATACAGTACAACTACAGTACACATACAGTACAAGTACAGTACAACTACAGTACAAATACAGTACACATACAGTACAAGTACAGTACAACTACAGTACACATAGAGTACAACTACAGTACAACTACAGTACAAGTACAGTACAACTACAATACACATACAGTACAACTACAGTACAACTACAGTACAACTACAGTACACATACAGTACAAATACAGTACACATACAGTACAACTACAGTACAACTACAGTACAAATACAGTACACATACAGTACAACTACAGTACAACTACAGTACAACTACAGTACAAATACAGTACACATACAGTACAACTACAGTACAAATACAGTACAAGTACAGTACAACTACAGTACAAATACAGTACACATACAGTACAACTACAGTACAAATACAGTACAAGTACAGTACAACTACAGTACAACTACAGTACAACTACAGTACAAATACAGTACACATACAGTACAAATACAGTACAACCACAGTACAACTACAGTACAAATACAGTACACATACAGTACAAATACAGTACAAGTACAGTACAACTACAGTACACATACAGTACAACTACAGTACAACTACAGTACAAGTACAGTACAACTACAGTACACATACAGTACAACTACAGTACAACTACAGTACAAATACAGTACACATACAGTACAACTACAGTACAACTACAGTACAATACAGTACAAATACAGTACAAATACAGTACAACTACAGTACAACTACAGTACAAATACAGTACACATACAGTACAACTACAGTACAAGTACAGTACAACTACAGTACACATACAGTACTATTACAGTACAACTACAGTACAAATACAGTACACATACTGTACAAATACAGTACACATACAGTACAAATACAGTACACATACAGTACAACTACAGTACAACTACAGTACAACTACAGTACAAATACAGTACAACAACAGTACAAATACAGTACAACTACAGTACAAGTACAGTTAAAATACAGTACACATACAGTACAACTACAGTACAACTACAGTACAAATACAGTACACATACAGTACAAATACAGTACAACTACAGTACAACTACAGTACAAATACAGTACACATACAGTACAAATACAGTACAAGTACAGTACAACTACAGTACACATACAGTACAACTACAGTACAACTACAGTACAAGTACAGTACAACTACAGTACACATACAGTACAACTACAGTACAACTACAGTACAAATACAGTACACATACAGTACAACTACAGTACAACTACAGTATAATACAGTACAAATACAGTACAAATACAGTACAACTACAGTACAACTACAGTACAAATACAGTACACATACAGTACAACTACAGTACAAGTACAGTACAACTACAGTACACATACAGTACAACTACAGTACAACTACAGTACAAATACAGTACACATACAGTACAAATACAGTACACATACAGTACAAATACAGTACACATACAGTACAACTACAGTACAACTACAGTACAACTACAGTACAACTACAGTACAAATACAGTACAACTACAGTACACATACAGTACAACTACAGTACAAGTACAGTACAAGTACAGTACAACTACAGTACGACTACAGTACAAGTACAGTACAAATACAGTACACATACAGTACAACAACAGTACAACTACAGTACAAGTACAGTACAAATACAGTACAAATACAGTACAACTACAGTACAACTACAGTACACATACAGTACAACTACAGTACACATACAGTACAACTACAGTACAACTACAGTACAAATACAGTACAACTTCAGTACAACTACAGTACAAGTACAGTACAAATACAGTACAACTACAGTACACATACAGTACAACTACAGTACAAATACAGTACAACTACAGTACAACTACAGTACAAGTACAGTACAAATACAGTACACATACAGTACAACTACAGTACAACTACAATACAACTACAGTACAAGTACAGTACAACTACAGTACAACTACAGTACAACTACAGTACAATACAGTACAAATACAGTACAACTACAGTACAACTACAGTACAAATACAGTACACATTCAGTACAACTACAGTACAAGAACAGTACAACTACAGTACACATACAGTACAACTACAGTACAACTACAGTACACATACAGTACAACTACAGTACAAGTACAGTACACATACAGTACACATACAGTACAAATACAGTACACATACAGTACAACTACAGTACACATACAGTACAACTACAGTACACATACAGTACACATACAGTACAACTACAGTACAAATACAGTACACATACAGTACAAATACAGTACACATACAGAAAAACTACAGTACAACTGCAGTACAACTAAAGTACAACTACAGTACACATACAGTACAACTACAGTACAACTACAGTACACATACAGTACAACTACAGTACAACTACAGTACAACTACAGTACACATACAGTACACATACAGTACAACTACAAGTACAACTACAGTACACATACAGTACACATACAGTACAACTACAGTAAACATACAGTACAAATACAGTACACATACAGTACAACAACACTACAACTACAGTAAAACTACAGTACAAATACTGTACAACTACAGTACAACTACAGTACAACTACAGTACAACTACAGTACAACTAGAGTACAACTACAGTACACATACAGTACACATACAGTACACATACAGTACACATACACTACACATACAGTACAACTACAGTACAACTACAGTACAACTACAGTACACATACAGTACACATACAGTACAACTACAGTACACATACAGTACAACTACAGTACACATACAGTACACATACAGTACACATACAGTACAACTACAGTACAACTACAGTACAACTACAGTACAAATACAGTACACATACAGTACAATTACAGTACACATACAGTACACATACAGTACACATACAGTACAACTACAGTACAACTACAGTACAACTACAGTACAAATACAGTACACATACAGTACAACTACAGTACAACTACAGGACACATACAGTACACATACAGTACAACTACAGTACACATACAGTACACATACAGTACACATACAGTACAACTACAGTACAACTACAGTACAACTACAGTACAAATACAGTACACATACGGTACAACTACAGTACAACTACAGTACACATACAGTACAACTACAGTACACATACAGTACACATACAGTACACATACAGTACAACTACAGTACCACTACAGTACAACTACAGTACACATACAGAACACATACAGTACAACTACAGTACACAAATAGTACACATACAGTACACATACAGTACAACTACAGTACACATACAGTACACATACAGTACAACTACAGTACAACTACAGTACAACTACAGTACAAATACAGTAAAACTACAGTACTACTACAGTACAACTACAGTACAACTACAGTACACATACAGTACACATACAGTACAACTACAGTACACATACAGTACAACTACAGTACAACTACAGTACACATACAGTACACATACAGTACAACTACAGTACACATACAGTACAAATACAGTACACATACAGTACAACTACAGTACAACTACAGTACAAATACAGTTAAAATAAAGTACACATACAGTACAACTACAGTACAACTACAGTACAACTACAGTACAACTACAGTACAAGTACAGTACAAATACAGTACAACTACAGTACAAGTACAGTACAAATACAGTACAACTACAGTACAACTACGTAACAAGTACAACACAAATACAGTACACATACAGTACAACTACAGTACAACTACAGTACAACTACAGTACAAGTACAGTACAAGTACAGTACAACTACAGTACAACTACAGTACACATACAGTACAACTACAGTACAAGTACAGTACAAGTAAAGTACAACTACAGTACAACTACAGTACAAGTACAGTACAAATACAGTACAACTACAGTACACATACAGTACAACTACAGTACAACTACAGTACAACTACAGTACAAGTACAGTACAAGTACAGTACAAATACAGTACAACTACAGTACAAGTACAGTACAAATACAGTACAACTACAGTACACATACAGTACAACTACAGTACAAGTACAGTACAAGTACAGTACAAGTACAGTACAAGTACAGTACAAGTACAGTACAACTACAGTACAACTACAGTACAAGTACAGTACAAATACAGTACACATACAGTACAACTACAGTACAAATACAGTACAAGTACAGTACAAATGCAGTACACATACAGTACAAATACAGTACAATTACAGTACAACTACAGTACAAGTACAGTACAAATACAGTACAACTACAGTACACATACAGTACAACTACAGTACAAGTACAGTACAAGTACAGTACAAGTACAGTACAAGTACAGTACAACTACAGTACAACTACAGTACAAATACAGTACACATACAGTACAACTACAGTACAACTACAGTACAACTACAGTACAAATACAGTACACATACAGTACAACTACAGTACAACTACAGTACAACTACAGTACAAATACAGTACACATACAGTACAACTAGAGTACAACTACAGTACAACTACAGTACAAATACAGTACACATACAGTACAACTACAGTACAACTACAGTACAACTACAGTACAACTACAGTACAAGTACAGTTAAAATACAGTACACATACAGTACAACTACAGTACAACTACAGTACAACAACAGTACAACTACAGTACAACTACAGTACAAATACAGTACACATACAGTACAACTACAGTACAACTACAGTACAAATACAGTACACAAACAGTACAACTACAGTACAACTACAGTACAAATACAGTACAACTACAGTACACATACAGTACAAGTACAGTACAACTACAGTACAACTACAGTACAGCTACAGTACAAGTACAGTACAAATACAGTACACATATAGTACAACTACAGTACAACTACAGTACAAGTACAGTACAAATACAGTACAAATACAGTACAACTACAGTACAACTACAGTACACATACAGTACAACTACAGTACACATACAGTACAACTACAGTACAACTACAGTACAAATACAGTACAACTACAGTACAACTACAGTACAAGTACAGTACAAATACAGTACAACTACAGTACACATACAGTACAACTACAGTACAAATACAGTACAACTACAGAACAACTACAGTACAAGTACAGTACAAATACAGTACACATACAATACAACTACAGTACAACTACAATACAACTACAGTACAAGTACAGTACAACTACAGTACAACTACAGTACACATACAGTACAAATACAGTACACATACAGAACAACTACAGTACAACTGCAGTACAACTAAAGTACAACTACAGTACACATACAGTACAACTACAGTACAACTACAGTACACATACAGTACAACTACAGTACAACTACAGTACAACTACAGTACACATACAGTACACATACAGTACAACTACAAGTACAACTACAGTACACATACAGTACACATACAGTACAACTACAGTAAACTTACAGTACAAATACAGTACACATACAGTACAACAACAGTACAACTACAGTACAACTACAGTACAAATACTGTACAACTACAGTACAACTACAGTACAACTACAGTACAACTACAGTACAACTAGAGTACAACTACAGTACACATACAGTACACATACAGTACACATACAGTACACATACAGTACACATACAGTACACATACACTACACATACAGTACAACTACAGTACAACTACAGTACAACTACAGTACACATACAGTACACATACAGTACAACTACAGTACACATACAGTACAACTACAGTACACATACAGTACACATACAGTACACATACAGTACAACTACAGTACAACTACAGTACAACTACAGTACAAATACAGTACACATACAGTACAACTACAGTACACATACAGTACACATACAGTACACATACAGTACAACTACAGTACAACTACAGTACAACTACAGTACAAATACAGTACACATACAGTACAACTACAGTACAACTACAGGACACATACAGTACACATACAGTACAACTACAGTACACATACAGTACACATACAGTACACATACAGTACAACTACAGTACAACTACAGTACAACTACAGTACAAATACAGTACACATACATTACAACTACAGTACAACTACAGTACACATACAGTACACATACAGTACAACTACAGTACACATACAGTACACATACAGTACACATACAGTACAACTAGAGTACACATACAGTACAACTACAGTACAACTACAGTACAACTACAGTACACATACAGTACACATACAGTACACATACAGTACAACTACAGTACCACTACAGTACAACTACAGTACACATACAGAACACATACAGTACAACTACAGTACACAAATAGTACACATACAGTACACATACAGTACAACTACAGTACACATACAGTACACATACAGTACAACTACAGTACAACTACAGTACAACTACAGTACAACTACAGTACAACTACAGTACAAATACAGTACACATACAGTACAACTACAGTACAAATACAGTACAAGTACAGTACAACTACAGTACAACTACAGTACAACTACAGTACAACTACAGTACAAATACAGTACACATACAGTACAAGTACAGTACAACTACAGTACACATACAGTACAACTAAAGTACAAGTACAGTACAACTACAATACACATACAGTACAACTACAGTACAACTACAGTACAACTACAGTACACATACAGTACAAATACAGTACACATACAGTACAACTACAGTACAACTACAGTACAAATACAGTACACATACAGTACAACTACAGTACAGCTACAGTACATCTACAGTACAAATACAGTACACATACAGTACAACTACAGTACAACTACAGTACAAATACAGTACACATACAGTACAAATACAGTACAAGTACAGTACAACTACAGTTCACATACAGTACAACTACAGTACAACTACAGTACAAGTACAGTACAACTACAGTACACATACAGTACAACTACAGTACAACTACAGTACAAATACAGTACAACTACAGTACAACTACAGTACAATACAGTACAAATACAGTACAAATACAGTACAACTACAGTACAACTACAGTACAAATACAGTACACATACAGTACAACTACAGTACAAGTACAGTACAACTACAGTACACATACAGTACAACTACAGTACAACTACAGTACAAATTCAGTACACATACTGTACAAATACAGTACACATACAGTACAAATACAGTACACATACAGTACAACTACAGTACAACTACAGTACAACTACAGTACAAATACAGTACAACTAGAGTACAACTACAGTACAAGTACAGTACAAATACAGTACAACTACAGTACACATACAGTACAACTACAGTACAAGTACAGTACAAGTACAGTACAAGTAGAGTACAACTACAGTACAACTACAGTACAAGTACAGTACAAATACAGTACACATACAGTACAACTACAGTACAACTACAGTACAACTACAGTACAAGTACAGTTAAAATACAGTACACATACAGTACAACTACAGTACAACTACAGTACAACTACAGTACAACTACAGTACAACTACAGTACAAATACAGTACACATACAGTACAACTACAGTACAACTACAGTACAAATACAGTACACATACAGTACAACTACAGTACAACTACAGTACAAATACAGTACAACTACAGTACACATACAGTACAAGTACAGTACAACTACAGTACAACTACAGTACAACTACATTACAAATACAGTACACATACAGTACAACTACAGTACAACTACAGTACAACTACAGTACAAATACAGTACACATACAGTACAACTACAGTACAAATACAGTACAAGTACAGTACAACTACAGTACAACTACAGTACAACTACAGTACAACTACAGTACAAATACAGTACACATACAGTACAAGTACAGTACAACTACAGTACACATAGAGTACAACTACAGTACAACTACAGTACAAGTACAGTACAACTACAATACACATACAGTACAACTACAGTACAACTACAGTACAACTACAGTACACATACAGTACAAATACAGTACACATACAGTACAACTACAGTACAACTACAGTACAAATACAGTACACATACAGTACAACTACAGTACAACTACAGTACAACTACAGTACAAATACAGTACACATACAGTACAACTACAGTACAAATACAGTACAAGTACAGTACAACTACAGTACAAATACAGTACACATACAGTACAACTACAGTACAAATACAGTACAAGTACAGTACAACTACAGTACAACTACAGTACAACTACAGTACAAATACAGTACACATACAGTACAAATACAGTACAACCACAGTACAACTACAGTACAAATACAGTACACATACAGTACAAATACAGTACAAGTACAGTACAACTACAGTACACATACAGTACAACTACAGTACAAGTACAGTAAAAATACAGTACAACTACAGTACAACTACGTAACAAGTACAACACAAATACAGTACACATACAGTACAACTACAGTACAACTACAGTACAACTACAGTACAAGTACAGTACAAGTACAGTACAACTACAGTACAACTACAGTACAAGTACAGTACAAGTACAGTACACATACAGTACAACTACAGTACAACTACAGTACAAATACAGTTAAAATAAAGTACACATACAGTACAACTACAGTACAACTACAGTACAACTACAGTACAACTACAGTACAAGTACAGTACAAATACAGTACAACTACAGTACAAGTACAGTACAAATACAGTACAACTACAGTACAACTACGTAACAAGTACAACACAAATACAGTACACATACAGTACAACTACAGTACAACTACAATACAACTACAGTACAAGTACAGTACAAGTACAGTACAACTACAGTACAACTACAGTACAAGTACAGTACAAGTACAGTACACATACAGTACAACTACAGTACAAGTACAGTACAAGTAAAGTACAACTACAGTACAACTACAGTACAAGTACAGTACAAATACAGTACAACTACAGTACACATACAGTACAACTACAGTACAACTACAGTACAACTACAGTACAAGTACAGTACAAGTACAGTACAAATACAGTACAACTACAGTACAAGTACAGTACAAATACAGTACAACTACAGTACACATACAGTACAACTACAGTACAAGTACAGTACAAGTACAGTACAAGTACAGTACAAGTACAGTACAAGTACAGTACAACTACAGTACAACTACAGTACAAGTACAGTACAAATACAGTACACATACAGTACAACTACAGTACAAATACAGTACAAGTACAGTACAAATGCAGTACACATACAGTACAAATACAGTACAATTACAGTACAACTACAGTACAAGTACAGTACAAATACAGTACAACTACAGTACACATACAGTACAACTACAGTACAAGTACAGTACAAGTACAGTACAAGTACAGTACAAGTACAGTACAACTACAGTACAACTACAGTACAAATACAGTACACATACAGTACAACTACAGTACAACTACAGTACAACTACAGTACAAATACAGTACACATACAGTACAACTACAGTACAAATACAGTACAACTACAGTACAACTACAGTACAACTACAGTACAAATACAGTACACATACAGTACAACTAGAGTACAACTACAGTACAACTACAGTACAAATACAGTACACATACAGTACAACTACAGTACAACTACAGTACAACTACAGTACAACTACAGTACAAGTACAGTTAAAATACAGTACACATACAGTACAACTACAGTACAACTACAGTACAACAACAGTACAACTACAGTACAACTACAGTACAAATACAGTACACATACAGTACAACTACAGTACAACTACAGTACAAATACAGTACACAAACAGTACAACTACAGTACAACTACAGTACAAATACAGTACAACTACAGTACACATACAGTACAAGTACAGTACAACTACAGTACAACTACAGTACAGCTACAGTACAAGTACAGTACAAATACAGTACACATATAGTACAACTACAGTACAACTACAGTACAAGTACAGTACAAATACAGTACAAATACAGTACAACTACAGTACAACTACAGTACACATACAGTACAACTACAGTACACATACAGTACAACTACAGTACAACTACAGTACAAATACAGTACAACTACAGTACAACTACAGTACAAGTACAGTACAAATACAGTACAACTACAGTACACATACAGTACAACTACAGTACAAATACAGTACAACTACAGAACAACTACAGTACAAGTACAGTACAAATACAGTACACATACAATACAACTACAGTACAACTACAATACAACTACAGTACAAGTACAGTACAACTACAGTACAACTACAGTACACATACAGTACAAATACAGTACACATACAGAACAACTACAGTACAACTGCAGTACAACTAAAGTACAACTACAGTACACATACAGTACAACTACAGTACAACTACAGTACACATACAGTACAACTACAGTACAACTACAGTACAACTACAGTACACATACAGTACACATACAGTACAACTACAAGTACAACTACAGTACACATACAGTACACATACAGTACAACTACAGTAAACATACAGTACAAATACAGTACACATACAGTACAACAACAGTACAACTACAGTACAACTACAGTACAAATACTGTACAACTACAGTACAACTACAGTACAACTACAGTACAACTACAGTACAACTAGAGTACAACTACAGTACACATACAGTACACATACAGTACACATACAGTACACATACAGTACACATACAGTACACATACACTACACATACAGTACAACTACAGTACAACTACAGTACAACTACAGTACACATACAGTACACATACAGTACAACTACAGTACACATACAGTACAACTACAGTACACATACAGTACACATACAGTACACATACAGTACAACTACAGTACAACTACAGTACAACTACAGTACAAATACAGTACACATACAGTACAACTACAGTACACATACAGTACACATACAGTACACATACAGTACAACTACAGTACAACTACAGTACAACTACAGTACAAATACAGTACACATACAGTACAACTACAGTACAACTACAGGACACATACAGTACACATACAGTACACATACAGTACACATACAGTACAACTACAGTACAACTACAGTACAACTACAGTACAAATACAGTACACATACAGTACAACTACAGTACACATACAGTACACATACAGTACACATACAGTACAACTACAGTACAACTACAGTACAACTACAGTACAAATACAGTACACATACAGTACAACTACAGTACAACTACAGGACACATACAGTACACATACAGTACAACTACAGTACACATACAGTACACATACAGTACACATACAGTACAACTACAGTACAACTACAGTACAACTACAGTACAAATACAGTACACATACATTACAACTACAGTACAACTACAGTACACATACAGTACACATACAGTACAACTACAGTACACATACAGTACACATACAGTACACATACAGTACAACTACAGTACAACTACAGTACAACTACAGTACAAATACAGTACACATACAGTACAACTACAGTACACATACAGTACACATACAGTACACATACAGTACAACTACAGTACAACTACAGTACCACTACAGTACAACTACAGTACACATACAGAACACATACAGTACAACTACAGTACACAAATAGTACACATACAGTACACATACAGTACAACTACAGTACACATACAGTACACATACAGTACAACTACAGTACAACTACAGTACAACTACAGTACAACTACAGTACAACTACAGTACAAATACAGTACACATACAGTACAACTACAGTACAAATACAGTAGAAGTACAGTACAACTACAGTACAACTACAGTACAACTACAGTACAACTACAGTACAAATACAGTACACATACAGTACAAGTACAGTACAACTACAGTACACATACAGTACAACTAAAGTACAAGTACAGTACAACTACAATACACATACAGTACAACTACAGTACAACTACAGTACAACTACAGTACACATACAGTACAAATACAGTACACATACAGTACAACTACAGTACAACTACAGTACAAATACAGTACACATACAGTACAACTACAGTACAACTACAGTACATCTACAGTACAAATACAGTACACATACAGTACAACTACAGTACAACTACAGTACAAATACAGTACACATACAGTACAAATACAGTACAAGTACAGTACAACTACAGTTCACATACAGTACAACTACAGTACAACTACAGTACAAGTACAGTACAACTACAGTACACATACAGTACAACTACAGTACAACTACAGTACAAATACAGTACAACTACAGTACAACTACAGTACAATACAGTACAAATACAGTACAAATACAGTACAACTACAGTACAACTACAGTACAAATACAGTACACATACAGTACAACTACAGTACAAGTACAGTACAACTACAGTACACATACAGTACAACTACAGTACAACTACAGTACAAATTCAGTACACATACTGTACAAATACAGTACACATACAGTACAAATACAGTACACATACAGTACAACTACAGTACAACTACAGTACAACTACAGTACAAATACAGTACAACTAGAGTACAACTACAGTACAAGTACAGTACAAATACAGTACAACTACAGTACACATACAGTACAACTACAGTACAAGTACAGTACAAGTACAGTACAAGTAGAGTACAACTACAGTACAACTACAGTACAAGTACAGTACAAATACAGTACACATACAGTACAACTACAGTACAACTACAGTACAACTACAGTACAAGTACAGTTAAAATACAGTACACATACAGTACAACTACAGTACAACTACAGTACAACTACAGTACAACTACAGTACAACTACAGTACAAATACAGTACACATACAGTACAACTACAGTACAACTACAGTACAAATACAGTACACATACAGTTCAACTACAGTACAACTACAGTACAAATACAGTACAACTACAGTACACATACAGTACAAGTACAGTACAACTACAGTACAACTACAGTACAACTACATTACAAATACAGTACACATACAGTACAACTACAGTACAACTACAGTACAACTACAGTACAAATACAGTACACATACAGTACAACTACAGTACAAATACAGTACAAGTACAGTACAACTACAGTACAACTACAGTACAACTACAGTACAACTACAGTACAAATACAGTACACATACAGTACAAGTACAGTACAACTACAGTACACATAGAGTACAACTACAGTACAACTACAGTACAAGTACAGTACAACTACAATACACATACAGTACAACTACAGTACAACTACAGTACAACTACAGTACACATACAGTACAAATACAGTACACATACAGTACAACTACAGTACAACTACAGTACAAATACAGTACACATACAGTACAACTACAGTACAACTACAGTACAACTACAGTACAAATACAGTACACATACAGTACAACTACAGTACAAATACAGTACAAGTACAGTACAACTACAGTACAAATACAGTACGCATACAGTACAACTACAGTACAAATACAGTACAAGTACAGTACAACTACAGTACAACTACAGTACAACTACAGTACAAATACAGTACACATACAGTACAAATACAGTACAACCACAGTACAACTACAGTACAAATACAGTACACATACAGTACAAATACAGTACAAGTACAGTACAACTACAGTACACATACAGTACAACTACAGTACAAGTACAGTACAAATACAGTACAACTACAGTACAACTACGTAACAAGTACAACACAAATACAGTACACATACAGTACAACTACAGTACAACTACAGTACAACTACAGTACAAGTACAGTACAAGTACAGTACAACTACAGTACAACTACAGTACAAGTACAGTACAAGTACAGTACACATACAGTACAACTACAGTACAACTACAGTACAAATACAGTTAAAATAAAGTACACATACAGTACAACTACAGTACAACTACAGTACAACTACAGTACAACTACAGTACAAGTACAGTACAAATACAGTACAACTACAGTACAAGTACAGTACAAATACAGTACAACTACAGTACAACTACGTAACAAGTACAACACAAATACAGTACACATACAGTACAACTACAGTACAACTACAGTACAACTACAGTACAAGTACAGTACAAGTACAGTACAACTACAGTACAACTACAGTACAAGTACAGTACAAGTACAGTACACATACAGTACAACTACAGTACAAGTACAGTACAAGTAAAGTACAACTACAGTACAACTACAGTACAAGTACAGTACAAATACAGTACAACTACAGTACACATACAGTACAACTACAGTAAAACTACAGTACAACTACAGTACAAGTACAGTACAAGTACAGTACAAATACAGTACAACTACAGTACAAGTACAGTACAAATACAGTACAACTACAGTACACATACAGTACAACTACAGTACAAGTACAGTACAAGTACAGTACAAGTACAGTACAAGTACAGTACAAGTACAGTACAACTACAGTACAACTACAGTACAAGTACAGTACAAATACAGTACACATACAGTACAACTACAGTACAAATACAGTACAAGTACAGTACAAATGCAGTACACATACAGTACAAATACAGTACAATTACAGTACAACTACAGTACAAGTACAGTACAAATACAGTACAACTACAGTACACATACAGTACAACTACAGTACAAGTACAGTACAAGTACAGTACAAGTACAGTACAAGTACAGTACAACTACAGTACAACTACAGTACAAATACAGTACACATACAGTACAACTACAGTACAACTACAGTACAACTACAGTACAAATACAGTACACATACAGTACAACTACAGTACAAATACAGTACAACTACAGTACAACTACAGTACAACTACAGTACAAATACAGTACACATACAGTACAACTAGAGTACAACTACAGTACAACTACAGTACAAATACAGTACACATACAGTACAACTACAGTACAACTACAGTACAACTACAGTACAACTACAGTACAAGTACAGTTAAAATACAGTACACATACAGTACAACTACAGTACAACTACAGTACAACAACAGTACAACTACAGTACAACTACAGTACAAATACAGTACACATACAGTACAACTACAGTACAACTACAGTACAAATACAGTACACAAACAGTACAACTACAGTACAACTACAGTACAAATACAGTACAACTACAGTACACATACAGTACAAGTACAGTACAACTACAGTACAACTACAGTACAGCTACAGTACAAGTACAGTACAAATACAGTACACATATAGTACAACTACAGTACAACTACAGTACAAGTACAGTACAAATACAGTACAAATACAGTACAACTACAGTACAACTACAGTACACATACAGTACAACTACAGTACACATACAGTACAACTACAGTACAACTACAGTACAAATACAGTACAACTACAGTACAACTACAGTACAAGTACAGTACAAATACAGTACAACTACAGTACACATACAGTACAACTACAGTACAAATACAGTACAACTACAGAACAACTACAGTACAAGTACAGTACAAATACAGTACACATACAATACAACTACAGTACAACTACAATACAACTACAGTACAAGTACAGTACAACTACAGTACAACTACAGTACACATACAGTACAAATACAGTACACATACAGAACAACTACAGTACAACTGCAGTACAACTAAAGTACAACTACAGTACACATACAGTACAACTACAGTACAACTACAGTACACATACAGTACAACTACAGTACAACTACAGTACACATACAGTACACATACAGTACAACTACAAGTACAACTACAGTACACATACAGTACACATACAGTACAACTACAGTAAACATACAGTACAAATACAGTACACATACAGTACAACAACAGTACAACTACAGTACAACTACAGTACAAATACTGTACAACTACAGTACAACTACAGTACAACTACAGTACAACTACAGTACAACTAGAGTACAACTACAGTACACATACAGTACACATACAGTACACATACAGTACACATACAGTACACATACAGTACACATACAGTACACATACACTACACATACAGTACAACTACAGTACAACTACAGTACAACTACAGTACACATACAGTACACATACAGTACAACTACAGTACACATACAGTACAACTACAGTACACATACAGTACACATACAGTACACATACAGTACAACTACAGTACAACTACAGTACAACTACAGTACAAATACAGTACACATACAGTACAACTACAGTACACATACAGTACACATACAGTACACATACAGTACAACTACAGTACAACTACAGTACAACTACAGTACAAATACAGTACACATACAGTACAACTACAGTACAACTACAGGACACATACAGTACACATACAGTACAACTACAGTACACATACAGTACACATACAGTACACATACAGTACAACTACAGTACAACTACAGTACAACTACAGTACAAATACAGTACACATACATTACAACTACAGTACAACTACAGTACACATACAGTACACATACAGTACAACTACAGTACACATACAGTACACATACAGTACACATACAGTACAACTAGAGTACACATACAGTACAACTACAGTACAACTACAGTACAACTACAGTACACATACAGTACACATACAGTACACATACAGTACAACTACAGTACCACTACAGTACAACTACAGTACACATACAGAACACATACAGTACACTACAGTACACAAATAGTACACATACAGTACACATACAGTACAACTACAGTACACATACAGTACACATACAGTACAACTACAGTACAACTACAGTACAACTACAGTACAACTACAGTACAACTACAGTACAAATACAGTACACATACAGTACAACTACAGTACAAATACAGTACAAGTACAGTACAACTACAGTACAACTACAGTACAACTACAGTACAACTACAGTACAAATACAGTACACATACAGTACAAGTACAGTACAACTACAGTACACATACAGTACAACTAAAGTACAAGTACAGTACAACTACAATACACATACAGTACAACTACAGTACAACTACAGTACAACTACAGTACACATACAGTACAAATACAGTACACATACAGTACAACTACAGTACAACTACAGTACAAATACAGTACACATACAGTACAACTACAGTACAACTACAGTACATCTACAGTACAAATACAGTACACATACAGTACAACTACAGTACAACTACAGTACAAATACAGTACACATACAGTACAAATACAGTACAAGTACAGTACAACTACAGTTCACATACAGTACAACTACAGTACAACTACAGTACAAGTACAGTACAACTACAGTACACATACAGTACAACTACAGTACAACTACAGTACAACTACAGTACAACTACAGTACAATACAGTACAAATACAGTACAAATACAGTACAACTACAGTACAACTACAGTACAAATACAGTACACATACAGTACAACTACAGTACAAGTACAGTACAACTACAGTACACATACAGTACAACTACAGTACAACTACAGTACAAATTCAGTACACATACTGTACAAATACAGTACACATACAGTACAAATACAGTACACATACAGTACAACTACAGTACAACTACAGTACAACTACAGTACAAATACAGTACAACTAGAGTACAACTACAGTACAAGTACAGTACAAATACAGTACAACTACAGTACACATACAGTACAACTACAGTACAAGTACAGTACAAGTACAGTACAAGTAGAGTACAACTACAGTACAACTACAGTACAAGTACAGTACAAATACAGTACACTTACAGTACAACTACAGTACAACTACAGTACAACTACAGTACAAGTACAGTTAAAATACAGTACACATACAGTACAACTACAGTACAACTACAGTACAACTACATTACAACTACAGTACAACTTCAGTACAAATACAGTACACATACAGTACAACTACAGTACAACTACAGTACAAATACAGTACACATACAGTACAACTACAGTACAACTACAGTACAAATACAGTACAACTACAGTACACATACAGTACAAGTACAGTACAACTACAGTACAACTACAGTACAACTACATTACAAATACAGTACACATACAGTACAACTACAGTACAACTACAGTACAACTACAGTACAAATACAGTACACATACAGTACAACTACAGTACAAATACAGTACAACTACAGTACAACTACAGTACAACTAGAGTACAACTACAGTACAAATACAGTACACATACAGTACAAGTACAGTACAACTACAGTACACATAGAGTACAACTACAGTACAACTACAGTACAAGTACAGTACAACTACAATACACATACAGTACAACTACAGTACAACTACAGTACAACTACAGTACACATACAGTACAAATACAGTACACATACAGTACAACTACAGTACAACTACAGTACAAATACAGTACACATACAGTACAACTACAGTACAACTACAGTACAACTACAGTACAAATACAGTACACATACAGTACAACTACAGTACAAATACAGTACAAGTACAGTACAACTACAGTACAAATACAGTACACATACAGTACAACTACAGTACAAATACAGTACAAGTACAGTACAACTACAGTACAACTACAGTACAACTACAGTACAAATACAGTACACATACAGTACAAATACAGTACAACCACAGTACAACTACAGTACAAATACAGTACACATACAGTACAAATACAGTACAAGTACAGTACAACTACAGTACACATACAGTACAACTACAGTACAACTACAGTACAAGTACAGTACAACTACAGTACACATACAGTACAACTACAGTACAACTACAGTACAAATACAGTACACATACAGTACAACTACAGTACAACTACAGTACAATACAGTACAAATACAGTACAAATACAGTACAACTACAGTACAACTACAGTACAAATACAGTACACATACAGTACAACTACAGTACAAGTACAGTACAACTACAGTACACATACAGTACAATTACAGTACAACTACAGTACAAATACAGTACACATACTGTACAAATACAGTACACATACAGTACAAATACAGTACACATACAGTACAACTACAGTACAACTACAGTACAACTACAGTACAAATACAGTACAACAACAGTACAAATACAGTACAACTACAGTACAAGTACAGTTAAAATACAGTACACATACAGTACAACTACAGTACAACTACAGTACAAATACAGTACTCATACAGTACAAATACAGTACAACTACAGTACAACTACAGTACAAATACAGTACACATACAGTACAAATACAGTACAAGTACAGTACAACTACAGTACACATACAGTACAACTACAGTACAACTACAGTACAAGTACAGTACAACTACAGTACACATACAGTACAACTACAGTACAACTACAGTACAAATACAGTACACATACAGTACAACTACAGTACAACTACAGTATAATACAGTACAAATACAGTACAAATACAGTACAACTACAGTACAACTACAGTACAAATACAGTACACATACAGTACAACTACAGTACAAGTACAGTACAACTACAGTACACATACAGTACAACTACAGTACAACTACAGTACAACTACAGTACAAATACAGTACACATACAGTACAAATACAGTACACATACAGTACAAATACAGTACACATACAGTACAACTACAGTACAACTACAGTACAACTACAGTACAACTACAGTACAAATACAGTACAACTACAGTACACATACAGTAAAACTACAGTACAAGTACAGTACAAGTACAGTACAACTACAGTACGACTACAGTACAAGTACAGTACAAATACAGTACACATACAGTACAACAACAGTACAACTACAGTACAAGTACAGTACAAATACAGTACAAATACAGTACAACTACAGTACAACTACAGTACACATACAGTACAACTACAGTACACATACAGTACAACTACAGTACAACTACAGTACAAATACAGTACAACTACAGTACAACTACAGTACAAGTACAGTACAAATACAGTACAACTACAGTACACATACAGTACAACTACAGTACAAATACAGTACAACTACAGTACAACTACAGTACAAGTACAGTACAAATACAGTACACATACAGTACAACTACAGTACAACTACAATACAACTACAGTACAAGTACAGTACAACTACAGTACAACTACAGTACAACTACAGTACAATACAGTACAAATACAGTACAACTACAGTACAACTACAGTACAAATACAGTACACATTCAGTACAACTACAGTACAAGAACAGTACAACTACAGTACACATACAGTACAACTACAGTACAACTACAGTACACATACAGTACAACTACAGTACAAGTACAGTACACATACAGTACACATACAGTACAAATACAGTACACATACAGTACAACTACAGTACACATACAGTACAACTACAGTACACATACAGTACACATACAGTACAACTACAGTACAAATACAGTACACATACAGTACAAATACAGTACACATACAGAAAAACTAGAGTACAACTGCAGTACAACTAAAGTACAACTACAGTACAACTACAGTACAACTACAGTACAACTACAGTACAACTAGAGTACAACTACAGTACACATACAGTACACATACAGTACACATACAGTACACATACAGTACACATACAGTACACATACACTACACATACAGTACAACTACAGTACAACTACAGTACAACTACAGTACACATACAGTACAACTACAGTACACATACAGTACACATACAGTACACATACAGTACACATACAGTACAACTACAGTACAACTACAGTACAACTACAGTACAAATACAGTACACATACAGTACAACTACAGTACACATACAGTACACATACAGTACACATACAGTACAACTACAGTACAACTACAGTACAACTACAGTACAAATACAGTACACATACAGTACAACTACAGTACAACTACAGGACACATACAGTACACATACAGTACAACTACAGTACACATACAGTACACATACAGTACACATACAGTACAACTACAGTACAACTACAGTACAACTACAGTACAAATACAGTACACATACAGTACAACTACAGTACAACTACAGTACACATACAGTACAACTACAGTACACATACAGTACACATACAGTACACATACAGTACAACTAGAGTACACATACAGTACAACTACAGTACAACTACAGTACAACTACAGTACACATACAGTACACATACAGTACACATACAGTACAACTACAGTACCACTACAGTACAACTACAGTACACATACAGAACACATACAGTACAACTACAGTACACAAATAGTACACATACAGTACACATACAGTACAACTACAGTACACATACAGTACACATACAGTACAACTACAGTACAACTACAGTACAACTACAGTACAAATACAGTAAAACTACAGTACTACTACAGTACAACTACAGTACAACTACAGTACACATACAGTACACATACAGTACACATACAGTACAACTACAGTACAACTACAGTACACATACAGTACACATACAGTACAACTACAGTACACATACAGTACAAATACAGTACACATACAGTACAACTACAGTACAACTACAGTACAAATACAGTTAAAATAAAGTACACATACAGTACAACTACAGTACAACTACAGTACAACTACAGTACAACTACAGTACAAGTACAGTACAAATACAGTACAACTACAGTACAAGTACAGTACAAATACAGTACAACTACAGTACAACTACGTAACAAGTACAACACAAATACAGTACACATACAGTACAACTACAGTACAACTACAGTACAAGTACAGTACAAGTACAGTACAAGTACAGTACAACTACAGTACAACTACAGTACAAGTACAGTACAAGTACAGTACACATACAGTACAACTACAGTACAAGTACAGTACAAGTACAGTACAACTACAGTACAACTACAGTACAAGTACAGTACAAATACAGTACAACTACAGTACACATACAGTACAACTACAGTACAACTACAGTACAACTACAGTACAACTACAGTACAAGTACAGTACAAGTACAGTACAAGTACAGTACAAGTACAGTACAAATACAGTACAACTACAGTACAAGTACAGTACAAATACAGTACAACTACAGTACACATACAGTACAACTACAGTACAAGTACAGTACAAGTACAGTACAAGTACAGTACAAGTACAGTACAAGTACAGTACAAGTACAGTACAACTACAGTACAAGTACAGTACAAATACAGTACACATACAGTACAACTACAGTACAAATACAGTACAAGTACAGTACAAATGCAGTACACATACAGTACAAATACAGTACAATTACAGTACAACTACAGTACAAGTACAGTACAAATACAGTACAACTACAGTACACATACAGTACAACTACAGTACAAGTACAGTACAAGTACAGTACAAGTACAGTACAAGTACAGTACAAGTACAGTACAACTACAGTACAACTACAGTACAAATACAGTACACATACACTACAACTACAGTACAACTACAGTACAACTACAGTACAAATACAGTACACATACAGTACAACTACAGTACAAATACAGTACAACTACAGTACAACTACAGTACAACTACAGTACACATACAGTACAACTAGCGTACAACTACAGTACAACTACAGTACAAATACAGTACACATACAGTACAACTACAGTACAACTACAGTACAACTACAGTACAACTACAGTACAAGTACAGTTAAAATACAGTACACATACAGTACAACTACAGTACAACTACAGTACAACAACAGTACAACTACAGTACAACTACAGTACAAATACAGTACACATACAGTACAACTACAGTACAACTACAGTACAAATACAGTACACAAACAGTACAACTACAGTACAACTACAGTACAAATACAGTACAACTACAGTACACATACAGTACAAGTACAGTACAACTACAGTACAACTACAGTACAACTACAGTACAAGTACAGTACAAATACAGTACACATACAGTACAACTACAGTACCACTACAGTACAACTACAGTACACATACAGAACACATACAGTACAACTACAGTACACAAATAGTACACATACAGTACACATACAGTACAACTACAGTACACATACAGTACACATACAGTACAACTACAGTACAACTACAGTACAACTACAGTACAAATACAGTAAAACTACAGTACTACTACAGTACAACTACAGTACAACTACAGTACACATACAGTACACATACAGTACAACTACAGTACACATACAGTACAACTACAGTACAACTACAGTACACATACAGTACACATACAGTACAACTACAGTACACATACAGTACAAATACAGTACACATACAGTACAACTACAGTACAACTACAGTACAAATACAGTTAAAATAAAGTACACATACAGTACAACTACAGTACAACTACAGTACAACTACAGTACAACTACAGTACAAGTACAGTACAAATACAGTACAACTACAGTACAAGTACAGTACAAATACAGTACAACTACAGTACAACTACGTAACAAGTACAACACAAATACAGTACACATACAGTACAACTACAGTACAACTACAGTACAACTACAGTACAAGTACAGTACAAGTACAGTACAACTACAGTACAACTACAGTACAAGTACAGTACAAGTACAGTACACATACAGTACAACTACAGTACAAGTACAGTACAAGTACAGTACAACTACAGTACAACTACAGTACAAGTACAGTACAAATACAGTACAACTACAGTACACATACAGTACAACTACAGTACAACTACAGTACAACTACAGTACAAGTACAGTACAAGTACAGTACAAATACAGTACAACTACAGTACAAGTACAGTACAAATACAGTACAACTACAGTACACATACAGTACAACTACAGTACAAGTACAGTACAAGTACAGTACAAGTACAGTACAACTACAGTACAACTACAGTACAAGTACAGTACAAATACAGTACACATACAGTACAACTACAGTACAAATACAGTACAAGTACAGTACAAATGCAGTACACATACAGTACAAATACAGTACAATTACAGTACAACTACAGTACAAGTACAGTACAAATACAGTACAACTACAGTACACATACAGTACAACTACAGTACAAGTACAGTACAAGTACAGTACAAGTACAGTACAAGTACAGTACAACTACAGTACAACTACAGTACAAATACAGTACACATACAGTACAACTACAGTACAACTACAGTACAACTACAGTACAAATACAGTACACATACAGTACAACTACAGTACAAATACAGTACAACTACAGTACAACTACAGTACAACTACAGTACAAATACAGTACACATACAGTACAACTAGAGTACAACTACAGTACAACTACAGTACAAATACAGTACACATACAGTACAACTACAGTACAACTACAGTACAACTACAGTACAACTACAGTACAAGTACAGTTAAAATACAGTACACATACAGTACAACTACAATACAACTACAGTACAACAACAGTACAACTACAGTACAACTACAGTACAAATACAGTACACATACAGTACAACTACAGTACAACTACAGTACAAATACAGTACACAAACAGTACAACTACAGTACAACTACAGTACAAATACAGTACAACTACAGTACACATACAGTACAAGTACAGTATAACTACAGTACAACTACAGTACAGCTACAGTACAAGTACAGTACAAATACAGTACACATATAGTACAACTACAGTACAACTACAGTACAAGTACAGTACAAATACAGTACAAATACAGTACAACTACAGTACAACTACAGTACACATACAGTACAACTACAGTACACATACAGTACAACTACAGTACAACTACAGTACAAATACAGTACAACTACAGTACAACTACAGTACAAGTACAGTACAAATACAGTACAACTACAGTACACATACAGTACAACTACAGTACAAATACAGTACAACTACAGAACAACTACAGTACAAGTACAGTACAAATACAGTACACATACAATACAACTACAGTACAACTACAATACAACTACAGTACAAGTACAGTACAACTACAGTACAACTACAGTACACATACAGTACAAATACAGTACACATACAGAACAACTACAGTACAACTGCAGTACAACTAAAGTACAACTACAGTACACATACAGTACAACTACAGTACAACTACAGTACACATACAGTACAACTACAGTACAACTACAGTACAACTACAGTACACATACAGTACACATACAGTACAACTACAAGTACAACTACAGTACACATACAGTACACATACAGTACAACTACAGTAAACATACAGTACAAATACAGTACACATACAGTACAACAACAGTACAACTACAGTACAACTACAGTACAAATACTGTACAACTACAGTACAACTACAGTACAACTACAGTACAACTAGAGTACAACTACAGTACACATACAGTACACATACAGTACACATACAGTACACATACAGTACACATACAGTACACATACACTACACATACAGTACAACTACAGTACAACTACAGTACAACTACAGTACACATACAGTACACATACAGTACAACTACAGTACACATACAGTACAACTACAGTACACATACAGTACACATACAGTACACATACAGTACAACTACAGTACAACTACTGTACAACTACAGTACAAATACAGTACACATACAGTACAACTACAGTACACATACAGTACACATACAGTACACATACAGTACAACTACAGTACAACTACAGTACAAATACAGTACACATACAGTACAACTACAGTACAACTACAGGACACATACAGTACACATACAGTACAACTACAGTACACATACAGTACACATACAGTACACATACAGTACAACTACAGTACAACTACAGTACAACTACAGTACAAATACAGTACACATACATTACAACTACAGTACAACTACAGTACACATACAGTACACATACAGTACAACTACAGTACACATACAGTACACATACAGTACACATACAGTACAACTAGAGTACACATACAGTACAACTACAGTACAACTACAGTACAACTACAGTACACATACAGTACACATACAGTACAACTACAGTACCACTACAGTACAACTACAGTACACATACAGAACACATACAGTACAACTACAGTACACAAATAGTACACATACAGTACACATACAGTACAACTACAGTACACATACAGTACACATACAGTACAACTTCAGTACAACTACAGTACAACTACAGTACAACTACAGTACAACTACAGTACAAATACAGTACACATACAGTAAAACTACAGTACAAATACAGTACAAGTACAGTACAACTACAGTACAACTACAGTACAACTACAGTACAACTACAGTACAAATACAGTACACATACAGTACAAGTACAGTACAACTACAGTACACATACAGTACAACTAAAGTACAAGTACAGTACAACTACAATACACATACAGTACAACTACAGTACAACTACAGTACAACTACAGTACACATACAGTACACATACAGTACACATACAGTACAACTACAGTACAACTACAGTACAAATACAGTACACATACAGTACAACTACAGTACAACTACAGTACATCTACAGTACAAATACAGTACACATACAGTACAACTACAGTACAACTACAGTACAAATACAGTACACATACAGTACAAATACAGTACAAGTACAGTACAACTACAGTTCACATACAGTACAACTACAGTACAACTACAGTACAAGTACAGTACAACTACAGTACACATACAGTACAACTACAGTACAACTACAGTACAAATACAGTACAACTACAGTACAACTACAGTACAAATACAGTACAAATACAGTACAACTACAGTACAACTACAGTACAAATACAGTACACATACAGTACAACTACAGTACAAGTACAGTACAACTACAGTACACATACAGTACAACTACAGTACAACTACAGTACAAATTCAGTACACATACTGTACAAATACAGTACACATACAGTACAAATACAGTACACATACAGTACAACTACAGTACAACTACAGTACAACTACAGTACAAATACAGTACAACTAGAGTACAACTACAGTACAAGTACAGTACAAATACAGTACAACTACAGTACACATACAGTACAACTACAGTACAAGTACAGTACAAGTACAGTACAAGTAGAGTACAACTACAGTACAACTACAGTACAAGTACAGTACAAATACAGTACACATACAGTACAACTACAGTACAACTACAGTACAACTACAGTACAAGTACAGTTAAAATACAGTACACATACAGTACAACTACAGTACAACTACAGTACAACTACAGTACAACTACAGTACAACTACAGTACAAATACAGTACACATACAGTACAACTACAGTACAACTACAGTACAAATACAGTACACATACAGTACAACTACAGTACAACTACAGTACAAATACAGTACAACTACAGTACACATACAGTACAAGTACAGTACAACTACAGTACAACTACAGTACAACTACATTACAAATACAGTACACATACAGTACAACTACAGTACAACTACAGTACAACTACAGTACAAATACAGTACACATACAGTACAACTACAGTACAAATACAGTACAAGTACAGTACAACTACAGTACAACTACAGTACAACTACAGTACAACTACAGTACAAATACAGTACACATACAGTACAACTACAGTACAACTACAGTACAACTACAGTACAAATACAGTACACATACAGTACAACTACAGTACAAATACAGTACAAGTACAGTACAACTACAGTACAAATACAGTACACATACAGTACAACTACAGTACAAATACAGTACAAGTACAGTACAACTACAGTACAACTACAGTACAACTACAGTACAAATACAGTACACATACAGTACAAATACAGTACAACCACAGTACAACTACAGTACAAATACAGTACACATACAGTACAAATACAGTACAAGTACAGTACAACTACAGTACACATACAGTACAACTACAGTACAACTACAGTACAAGTACAGTACAACTACAGTACACATACAGTACAACTACAGTACAACTACAGTACAAATACAGTACACATACAGTACAACTACAGTACAACTACAGTACAATACAGTACAAATACAGTACAAATACAGTACAACTACAGTACAACTACAGTACAAATACAGTACACATACAGTACAACTACAGTACAAGTACAGTACAACTACAGTACACATACAGTACAATTACAGTACAACTACAGTACAAATACAGTACACATACTGTACAAATACAGTACACATACAGTACAAATACAGTACACATACAGTACAACTACAGTACAACTACAGTACAACTACAGTACAAATACAGTACAACAACAGTACAAATACATTACAACTACAGTACAAGTACAGTTAAAATACAGTACACATACAGTACAACTACAGTACAACTACAGTACAAATACAGTACACATACAGTACAAATACAGTACAACTACAGTACAACTACAGTACAAATACAGTACACATACAGTACAAATACAGTACAAGTACAGTACAACTACAGTACACATACAGTACAACTACAGTACAACTACAGTACAAGTACAGTACAACTACAGTACACATACAGTACAACTACAGTACAACTACAGTACAAATACAGTACACATACAGTACAACTACAGTACAACTACAGTATAATACAGTACAAATACAGTACAAATACAGTACAACTACAGTACAACTACAGTACAAATACAGTACACATACAGTACAACTACAGTACAAGTACAGTACAACTACAGTACACATACAGTACAACTACAGTACAACTACAGTACAACTACAGTACAAATACAGTACACATACAGTACAAATACCGTACACATACAGTACAAATACAGTACACATACAGTACAACTACAGTACAACTACAGTACAACTACAGTACAACTACAGTACAAATACAGTACAACTACAGTACACATACAGTAAAACTACAGTACAAGTACAGTACAAGTACAGTACAACTACAGTACGACTACAGTACAAGTACAGAACAAATACAGTACACATACAGTACAACAACAGTACAACTACAGTACAAGTACAGTACAAATACAGTACAAATACAGTACAACTACAGTACAACTACAGTACACATACAGTACAACTACAGTACACATACAGTACAGCTACAGTACAACTACAGTACAAATACAGTACAACTACAGTACAACTACAGTACAAGTACAGTACAAATACAGTACAACTACAGTACACATACAGTACAACTACAGTACAAATACAGTACAACTACAGTACAACTACAGTACAAGTACAGTACAAATACAGTACACATACAGTACAACTACAGTACAACTACAATACAACTACAGTACAAGTACAGTACAACTACAGTACAACTACAGTACAACTACAGTACAATACAGTACAAATACAGTACAACTACAGTACAACTACAGTACAAATACAGTACACATTCAGTACAACTACAGTACAAGAACAGTACAACTACAGTACACATACAGTACAACTACAGTACAACTACAGTACACATACAGTACAACTACAGTACAAGTACAGTACACATACAGTACACATACAGTACAAATACAGTACACATACAGTACAACTACAGTACACATACAGTACAACTACAGTACACATACAGTACACATACAGTACAACTACAGTACAAATACAGTACACATACAGTACAAATACAGTACACATACAGAAAAACTACAGTACAACTGCAGTACAACTAAAGTACAACTACAGTACACATACAGTACAACTACAGTACAACTACAGTACACATACAGTACAACTACAGTACAACTACAGTACAACTACAGTACACATACAGTACACATACAGTACAACTACAAGTACAACTACAGTACACATACAGTACACATACAGTATAACTACAGTAAACATACAGTACAAATACAGTACACATACAGTACAACAACACTACAACTACAGTACAACTACAGTACAAATACTGTACAACTACAGTACAACTACAGTACAACTACAGTACAACTACAGTACAACTAGAGTACAACTACAGTACACATACAGTACACATACAGTACACATACAGTACACATACAGTACACATACAGTACACATACACTACACATACAGTACAACTACAGTACAACTACAGTACAACTACAGTACACATACAGTACACATACAGTACAACTACAGTACACATACAGTACAACTACAGTACACATACAGTACACATACAGTACACATACAGTACAACTACAGTACAACTACAGTACAACTACAGTACAAATACAGTACACATACAGTACAACTACAGTACACATACAGTACACATACAGTACACATACAGTACAACTACAGTACAACTACAGTACAACTACAGTACAAATACAGTACACATACAGTACAACTACAGTACAACTACAGGACACATACAGTACACATACAGTACAACTACAGTACACATACAGTACACATACAGTACACATACAGTACAACTACAGTACAACTACAGTACAACTACAGTACAAATACAGTACACATACAGTACAACTACAGTACAACTACAGTACACATACAGTACAACTACAGTACACATACAGTACACATACAGTACACATACAGTACAACTAGAGTACACATACAGTACAACTACAGTACAACTACAGTACAACTACAGTACACATACAGTACACATACAGTACACATACAATACAACTACAGTACCAGTACAGTACAACTACAGTACACATACAGAACACATACAGTACAACTACAGTACACAAATAGTACACATACAGTACACATACAGTACAACTACAGTACACATACAGTACACATACAGTACAACTACAGTACAACTACAGTACAACTACAGTACAAATACAGTAAAACTACAGTACTACTACAGTACAACTACAGTACAACTACAGTACACATACAGTACACATACAGTACACATACAGTACAACTACAGTACAACTACAGTACACATACAGTACACATACAGTACAACTACAGTACACATACAGTACAAATACAGTACACATACAGTACAACTACAGTACAACTACAGTACAAATACAGTTAAAATAAAGTACACATACAGTACAACTACAGTACAACTACAGTACAACTACAGTACAACTACAGTACAAGTACAGTACAAATACAGTACAACTACAGTACAAGTACAGTACAAATACAGTACAACTACAGTACAACTACGTAACAAGTACAACACAAATACAGTACACATACAGTACAACTACAGTACAACTACAGTACAACTACAGTACAAGTACAGTACATGTACAGTACAACTACAGTACAACTACAGTACAAGTACAGTACAAGTACAGTACACATACAGTACAACTACAGTACAAGTACAGTACAAGTACAGTACAACTACAGTACAACTACAGTACAAGTACAGTACAAATACAGTACAACTACAGTACACATACAGTACAACTACAGTACAACTACAGTACAACTACAGTACAAGTACAGTACAAGTACAGTACAAATACAGTACAACTACAGTACAATTACAGTACAAATACAGTACAACTACAGTACACATACAGTACAACTACAGTACAAGTACAGTACAAGTACAGTACAAGTACAGTACAAGTACAGTACAAGTACAGTACAAGTACAGTACAACTACAGTACAACTACAGTACAAGTGCAGTACAAATACAGTACACATACAGTACAACTACAGTACAAATACAGTACAAGTACAGTACAAATGCAGTACACATACAGTACAAATACAGTACAATTACAGTACAACTACAGTACAAGTACAGTACAAATACAGTACAACTACAGTACACATACAGTACAACTACAGTACAAGTACAGTACAAGTACAGTACAAGTACAGTACAAGTACAGTACAACTACAGTACAACTACAGTACAAATACAGTACACATACAGTACAACTACAGTACAACTAGAGTACAACTACAGTACAAATACAGTACACATACAGTACAACTACAGTACAAATACAGTACAACTACAGTACAACTACAGTACAACTACAGTACAAATACAGTACACATACAGTACAACTAGCGTACAACTACAGTACAACTACAGTACAAATACAGTACACATACAGTACAACTACAGTACAACTACAGTACAACTACAGTACAACTACAGTACAAGTACAGTTAAAATACAGTACACATACAGTACAACTACAGTACAACTACAGTACAACAACAGTACAACTACAGTACAACTACAGTACAAATACAGTACACATACAGTACAACTACAGTACAAATACAGTACACAAACAGTACAACTACAGTACAACTACAGTACAAATACAGTACAACTACAGTACACATACAGTACAAGTACAGTACAACTACAGTACAACTACAGTACAACTACAGTACAAGTACAGTACAAATACAGTACACATACAGTACAACTACAGTACAACTACAGTACAAGTACAGTACAAATACAGTACAAATACAGTACAACTACAGTACAACTACAGTACACATACAGTACAACTACAGTACACATACAGTACAACTACAGTACAACTACAGTACAAATACAGTACAACTACAGTACAACTACAGTACAAGTACAGTACAAATACAGTACAACTACAGTACACATACAGTACAACTACAGTACAAATACAGTACAACTACAGAACAACTACAGTACAAGTACAGTACAAATACAGTACACATACAATACAACTACAGTACAACTACAATACAACTACAGTACAAGTACAGTACAACTACAGTACAACTACAGTACACATACAGTACAAATACAGTACACATACAGAACAACTACAGTACAACTGCAGTACAACTAAAGTACAACTACAGTACACATACAGTACAACTACAGTACAACTACAGTACAACTACAGTACAACTACAGTACAAATACAGTACAACTACAGTACACATACAGTAAAACTACAGTACAAGTACAGTACAAGTACAGTACAACTACAGTACGACTACAGTACAAGTACAGTACAAATACAGTACACATACAGTACAACAACAGTACAACTACAGTACAAGTACAGTACAAATACAGTACAAATACAGTACAACTACAGTACAACTACAGTACACATACAGTACAACTACAGTACACATACAGTACAACTACAGTACAACTACAGTACAAATACAGTACAACTACAGTACAACTACAGTACAAGTACAGTACAAATACAGTACAACTACAGTACACATACAGTACAACTACAGTACAAATACAGTACAACTACAGTACAACTACAGTACAAGTACAGTACAAATACAGTACACATACAGTACAACTACAGTACAACTACAATACAACTACAGTACAAGTACAGTACAACTACAGTACAACTACAGTACAACTACAGTACAATACAGTACAAATACAGTACAACTACAGTACAACTACAGTACAAATACAGTACACATTCAGTACAACTACAGTACAAGAACAGTACAACTACAGTACACATACAGTACAACTACAGTACAACTACAGTACACATACAGTACAACTACAGTACAAGTACAGTACACATACAGTACACATACAGTACAAATACAGTACACATACAGTACAACTACAGTACACATACAGTACAACTACAGTACACATACAGTACACATACAGTACAACTACAGTACAAATACAGTACACATACAGTACAAATACAGTACACATACAGAAAAACTACAGTACAACTGCAGTACAACTAAAGTACAACTACAGTACACATACAGTACAACTACAGTACAACTACAGTACACATACAGTACAACTACAGTACAACTACAGTACAACTACAGTACACATACAGTACACATACAGTACAACTACAAGTACAACTACAGTACACATACAGTACACATACAGTATAACTACAGTAAACATACAGTACAAATACAGTACACATACAGTACAACAACACTACAACTACAGTACAACTACAGTACAAATACTGTACAACTACAGTACAACTACAGTACAACTACAGTACAACTACAGTACAACTAGAGTACAAATACAGTACACATACAGTACAACTACAGTACAACTACAGTACAACTACAGTACAACTACAGTACAAATACAGTACAACTACAGTACACATACAGTAAAACTACAGTACAAGTACAGTACAAGTACAGTACAACTACAGTACGACTACAGTACAAGTACAGTACAAATACAGTACACATACAGTACAACAACAGTACAACTACAGTACAAGTACAGTACAAATACAGTACAAATACAGTACAACTACAGTACAACTACAGTACACATACAGTACAACTACAGTACACATACAGTACAACTACAGTACAACTACAGTACAAATACAGTACAACTACAGTACAACTACAGTACAAGTACAGTACAAATACAGTACAACTACAGTACACATACAGTACAACTACAGTACAAATACAGTACAACTACAGTACAACTACAGTACAAGTACAGTACAAATACAGTACACATACAGTACAACTACAGTACAACTACAATACAACTACAGTACAAGTACAGTACAACTACAGTACAACTACAGTACAACTACAGTACAATACAGTACAAATACAGTACAACTACAGTACAACTACAGTACAAATACAGTACACATTCAGTACAACTACAGTACAAGAACAGTACAACTACAGTACACATACAGTACAACTACAGTACAACTACAGTACACATACAGTACAACTACAGTACAAGTACAGTACACATACAGTACACATACAGTACAAATACAGTACACATACAGTACAACTACAGTACACATACAGTACAACTACAGTACACATACAGTACACATACAGTACAACTACAGTACAAATACAGTACACATACAGTACAAATACAGTACACATACAGAAAAACTACAGTACAACTGCAGTACAACTAAAGTACAACTACAGTACACATACAGTACAACTACAGTACAACTACAGTACACATACAGTACAACTACAGTACAACTACAGTACAACTACAGTACACATACAGTACACATACAGTACAACTACAAGTACAACTACAGTACACATACAGTACACATACAGTATAACTACAGTAAACATACAGTACAAATACAGTACACATACAGTACAACAACACTACAACTACAGTACAACTACAGTACAAATACTGTACAACTACAGTACAACTACAGTACAACTACAGTACAACTACAGTACAACTAGAGTACAACTACAGTACACATACAGTACACATACAGTACACATACAGTACACATACAGTACACATACAGTACACATACACTACACATACAGTACAACTACAGTACAACTACAGTACAACTACAGTACACATACAGTACACATACAGTACAACTACAGTACACATACAGTACAACTACAGTACACATACAGTACACATACAGTACACATACAGTACAACTACAGTACAACTACAGTACAACTACAGTACAAATACAGTACACATACAGTACAACTACAGTACACATACAGTACACATACAGTACACATACAGTACAACTACAGTACAACTACAGTACAACTACAGTACAAATACAGTACACATACAGTACAACTACAGTACAACTACAGGACACATACAGTACACATACAGTACAACTACAGTACACATACAGTACACATACAGTACACATACAGTACAACTACAGTACAACTACAGTACAACTACAGTACAAATACAGTACACATACAGTACAACTACAGTACAACTACAGTACACATACAGTACAACTACAGTACACATACAGTACACATACAGTACACATACAGTACAACTAGAGTACACATACAGTACAACTACAGTACAACTACAGTACAACTACAGTACACATACAGTACACATACAGTACACATACAGTACAACTACAGTACCACTACAGTACAACTACAGTACACATACAGAACACATACAGTACAACTACAGTACACAAATAGTACACATACAGTACACATACAGTACAACTACAGTACACATACAGTACACATACAGTACAACTACAGTACAACTACAGTACAACTACAGTACAAATACAGTAAAACTACAGTACTACTACAGTACAACTACAGTACAACTACAGTACACATACAGTACACATACAGTACACATACAGTACAACTACAGTACAACTACAGTACACATACAGTACACATACAGTACAACTACAGTACACATACAGTACAAATACAGTACACATACAGTACAACTACAGTACAACTACAGTACAAATACAGTTAAAATAAAGTACACATACAGTACAACTACAGTACAACTACAGTACAACTACAGTACAACTACAGTACAAGTACAGTACAAATACAGTACAACTACAGTACAAGTACAGTACAAATACAGTACAACTACAGTACAACTACGTAACAAGTACAACACAAATACAGTACACATACAGTACAACTACAGTACAACTACAGTACAACTACAGTACAAGTACAGTACAAGTACAGTACAACTACAGTACAACTACAGTACAAGTACAGTACAAGTACAGTACACATACAGTACAACTACAGTACAAGTACAGTACAAGTACAGTACAACTACAGTACAACTACAGTACAAGTACAGTACAAATACAGTACAACTACAGTACACATACAGTACAACTACAGTACAACTACAGTACAACTACAGTACAAGTACAGTACAAGTACAGTACAAATACAGTACAACTACAGTACAAGTACAGTACAAATACAGTACAACTACAGTACACATACAGTACAACTACAGTACAAGTACAGTACAAGTACAGTACAAGTACAGTACAAGTACAGTACAAGTACAGTACAAGTACAGTACAACTACAGTACAACTACAGTACAAGTACAGTACAAATACAGTACACATACAGTACAACTACAGTACAAATACAGTACAAGTACAGTACAAATGCAGTACACATACAGTACAAATACAGTACAATTACAGTACAACTACAGTACAAGTACAGTACAAATACAGTACAACTACAGTACACATACAGTACAACTACAGTACAAGTACAGTACAAGTACAGTACAAGTACAGTACAAGTACAGTACAACTACAGTACAACTACAGTACAAATACAGTACACATACAGTACAACTACAGTACAACTACAGTACAACTACAGTACAAATACAGTACACATACAGTACAACTACAGTACAAATACAGTACAACTACAGTACAACTACAGTACAACTACAGTACAACTACAGTACAAATACAGTACACATACAGTACAACTAGCGTACAACTACAGTACAACTACAGTACAAATACAGTACACATACAGTACAACTACAGTACAACTACAGTACAACTACAGTACAACTACAGTACAAGTACAGTTAAAATACAGTACACATACAGTACAACTACAGTACAACTACAGTACAACAACAGTACAACTACAGTACAACTACAGTACAAATACAGTACACATACAGTACAACTACAGTACAACTACAGTACAAATACAGTACACAAACAGTACAACTACAGTACAACTACAGTACAAATACAGTACAACTACAGTACACATACAGTACAAGTACAGTACAACTACAGTACAACTACAGTACAACTACAGTACAAGTACAGTACAAATACAGTACACATACAGTACAACTACAGTACAACTACAGTACAAGTACAGTACAAATACAGTACAAATACAGTACAACTACAGTACAATTACAGTACACATACAGTACAACTACAGTACACATACAGTACAACTACAGTACAACTACAGTACAAATACAGTACAACTACAGTACAACTACAGTACAAGTACAGTACAAATACAGTACAACTACAGTACACATACAGTACAACTACAGTACAAATACAGTACAACTACAGAACAACTACAGTACAAGTACAGTACAAATACAGTACACATACAATACAACTACAGTACAACTACAATACAACTACAGTACAAGTACAGTACAACTACAGTACAACTACAGTACACATACAGTACAAATACAGTACACATACAGAACAACTACAGTACAACTGCAGTACAACTAAAGTACAACTACAGTACACATACAGTACAACTACAGTACAACTACAGTACAACTACAGTACAAATACTGTACAACTACAGTACAACTACAGTACAACTACAGTACAACTACAGTACAACTAGAGTACAACTACAGTACACATACAGTACACATACAGTACACATACAGTACACATACAGTACACATACAGTACACATACACTACACATACAGTACAACTACAGTACAACTACAGTACAACTACAGTACACATACAGTACACATACAGTACAACTACAGTACACATACAGTACAACTACAGTACACATACAGTACACATACAGTACACATACAGTACAACTACAGTACAACTACAGTACAACTACAGTACAAATACAGTACACATACAGTACAACTACAGTACACATACAGTACACATACAGTACACATACAGTACAACTACAGTACAACTACAGTACAACTACAGTACAAATACAGTACACATACAGTACAACTACAGTACAACTACAGGACACATACAGTACAACTACAGTACACATACAGTACACATACAGTACACATACAGTACAACTACAGTACAACTACAGTACAACTACAGTACAAATACAGTACACATACAGTACAACTACAGTACAACTACAGTACACATACGGTACACATACAGTACAACTACAGTACACATACAGTACACATACAGTACACGTACAGTACAACTAGAGTACACATACAGTACAACTACAGTACAACTACAGTACAACTACAGTACACATACAGTACACATACAGTACACATACAGTACAACTACAGTACCACTACAGTACAACTACAGTACACATACAGAACACATACAGTACAACTACAGTACACAAATAGTACACATACAGTACACATACAGTACAACTACAGTACACATACAGTACACATACAGTACAACTACAGTACAACTACAGTACAACTACAGTACAACTACAGTAAAACTACAGTACTACTACAGTACAACTACAGTACAACTACAGTACACATACAGTACACATACAGTACAACTACAGTACACATACAGTACAACTACAATACAACTACAGTACACATACAGTACACATACAGTACAACTACAGTACACATACAGTACAAATACAGTACACATACAGTACAACTACAGTACAACTACAGTACAAATACAGTTAAAATAAAGTACACATACAGTACAACTACAGTACAACTACAGTACAACTACAGTACAACTACAGTACAAGTACAGTACAAATACAGTACAACTACAGTACAAGTACAGTACAAATACAGTACAACTACAGTACAACTACGTAACAAGTACAACACAAATACAGTACACATACAGTACAACTACAGTACAACTACAGTACAACTACAGTACAAGTACAGTACAAGTACAGTACAACTACAGTACAACTACAGTACAAGTACAGTACAAGTACAGTACACATACAGTACAACTACAGTAGAAGTACAGTACATGTACAGTACAACTACAGTACAACTACAGTACAAGTACAGTACAAATACAGTACAACTACAGTACACATACAGTACAACTACAGTACAACTACAGTACAACTACAGTACAAGTACAGTACAAGTACAGTACAAATACAGTACAACTACAGTACAAGTACAGTACAAATACAGTACAACTACAGTACACATACAGTACAACTACAGTACAAGTACAGTACAAGTACAGTACAAGTACAGTACAAGTACAGTACAAGTACAGTACAACTACAGTACAACTACAGTACAAGTACAGTACAAATACAGTACACATACAGTACAACTACAGTACAAATACAGTACAAGTACAGTACAAATGCAGTACACATACAGTACAAATACAGTACAATTACAGTACAACTACAGTACAAGTACAGTACAAATACAGTACAACTACAGTACACATACAGTACAACTACAGTACAAGTACAGTACAAGTACAGTACAAGTACAGTACAACTACAGTACAACTACAGTACAAATACAGTACACATACAGTACAACTACAGTACAACTACAGTACAACTACAGTACAAATACAGTACACATACAGTACAACTACAGTACAAATACAGTACAACTACAGTACAACTACAGTACAACTACAGTACAAATACAGTACACATACAGTACAACTAGAGTACAACTACAGTACAACTACAGTACAAATACAGTACACATACAGTACAACTACAGTACAACTACAGTACAACAACAGTACAACTACAGTACAAGTACAGTTAAAATACAGTACACATACAGTACAACTACAGTACAACTACAGTACAACAACAGTACAACTACAGTACAACTACAGTACAAATACAGTACACATACAGTACAACTACAGTACAACTACAGTACAAATAGAGTACACAAACAGTACAACTACAGTACAACTACAGTACAAATACAGTACAACTACAGTACACATACAGTACAAGTACAGTACAACTACAGTACAACTACAGTACAACTACAGTACAAGTACAGTACAAATACAGTACACATACAGTACAACTACAGTACAACTCAAGTACAAGTACAGTACAAATACAGTACAAATACAGTACAACTACAGTACAACTACAGTACACATACAGTACAACTACAGTACAACTACAGTACAACTACAGTACAAATACAGTACAACTACAGTACAACTACAGTACAAGTACAGTACAAATACAGTACAACTACAGTACACATACAGTACAACTACAGTACAAATACAGTACAACTACAGTACAACTACAGTACAAGTACAGTACAAATACAGTACACATACAGTACAACTACAGTACAACTACAATACAACTACAGTACAAGTACAGTACAACTACAGTACAACTACAGTACAACTACAGTACAATACAGTACAAATACAGTACAACTACAGTACAACTACAGTACAAATACAGTACACATTCAGTACAACTACAGTACAAGAACAGTACAACTACAGTACACATACAGTACAACTACAGTACAACTACAGTACACATACAGTACAACTACAGTACAAGTACAGTACACATACAGTACACATACTGTACAACTACAGTACAAATACAGTACACATACAGTACAACTACAGTACACATACAGTACAACTACAGTACACATACAGTAAAACTACAGTACAAATACAGTACACATACAGTACAAATACAGTACACATACAGAACAACTACAGTACAACTGCAGTACAACTAAAGTACAACTACAGTACACATACAGTACAACTACAGTACAACTACAGTACACATACAGTACAACTACAGTACAACTACAGTACAACTACAGTACACATACAGTACACATACAGTACAACTACAAGTACAACTACAGTACACATACAGTACACATACAGTACAACTACAGTAAACATACAGTACAAATACAGTACACATACAGTACAACAACAGTACAACTACAGTACAACTACAGTACAAATACTGTACAACTACAGTACAACTACAGTACAACTACAGTACAACTACAGTACAACTAGAGTACAACTACAGTACACATACAGTACACATACAGTACACATACAGTACACATACAGTACACATACAGTACACATACAGTACACATACACTACACATACAGTACAACTACAGTACAACTACAGTACAACTACAGTACACATACAGTACACATACAGTACAACTACAGTACACATACAGTACATCTACAGTACACATACAGTACACATACAGTACACATACAGTACAACTACAGTACAACTACAGTACAACTACAGTACAAATACAGTACACATACAGTACAACTACAGTACACATACAGTACACATACAGTACACATACAGTACAACTACAGTACAACTACAGTACAACTACAGTACAAATACAGTACACATACAGTACAACTACAGTACAACTACAGGACACATACAGTACACATAAAGTACAACTACAGTACACATACAGTACACATACAGTACACATACAGTACAACTACAGTACAACTACAGTACAACTACAGTACAAATACAGTACACATACAGTACAACTACAGTACAACTACAGTACACATAGAGTACACATACAGTACAACTACAGTACACATACAGTACACATACAGTACACATACAGTACAACTATAGTACACATACAGTACAACTACAGTACAACTACAGTACAACTACAGTACACATACAGTACACATACAGTACACATACAGTACAACTACAGTACAACTACCGTACAACTACAGTACAACTACAGTACAAATACAGTAAAACTACAGTACTACTACAGTACAACTACAGTACAACTACAGTACACATACAGTACACATACAGTACAACTACAGTACACATACAATACAACTACAGTACAACTACAGTACACATACAGTACACATACAGTACAACTACAGTACACATACAGTACAAATACAGTACACATACAGTACAACTACAGTACAACTACAGTACAAATACAGTTAAAATAAAGTACACATACAGTACAACTACAGTACAACTACAGTACAACTACAGTAAAACTACGTAACAAGTACAACACAAATGCAGTACACATACAGTACAACTACAGTACAACTACAGTACAACTACAGTACAAGTACAGTACAAGGACAGTACAACTACATTACAAGTACAGTACACATACAGTACAACTACAGTACAAGTACAGTACAAGTACAGTACAACTACAGTACAACTACAGTACAAGTACAGTATCAATACAGTACAACTACAGTACACATACAGTACAACTACAGTACAACTACAGTACAACTACAGTACAAGTACAGTACAAGTACAGTACAAATACAGTACAACTACAGTACAAGTACAGTACAAATACAGTACAACTACAGTACACATACAGTACAACTACAGTACAAGTACAGTACAAGTACAGTACAAGTACAGTACAAGTACAGTACAAGTACAGTACAAGTACAGTACAACTACAGTACAACTACAGTACAAGTACAGTACAAATACAGTACACATACAGTACAACTACAGTACAACTACAGTACAAGTACAGTACAAATGCAGTACACATACAGTACAAATACAGTACAATTACAGTACAACTACAGTACAAGTACAGTACAAATACAGTACAACTACAGTACACATACAGTACAACTACAGTACAAGTACAGTACAAGTACAGTACAAGTACAGTACAAGTACAGTACAAGTACAGTACAACTACAGTACACATACAATACAACTACAGTACAACTACAGTACAACTACAGTACAAATACAGTACACATACAGTACAACTACAGTACAAATACAGTACAACTACAGTACAACTACAGTACAACTACAGTACAAATACAGTACACATACAGTACAACTAGAGTACAACTACAGTACAACTACAGTACAAATACAGTACACATACAGTACAACTACAGTACAACTACAGTACATTTACAGTACAAGTACAGTTAAAATACAGTACAACTACAGTACAACTACAGTACAACAACAGTACAACTACAGTACAACTACAGTACAAATACAGTACACATACAGTACAACTACAGTACAACTACAGTACAAATACAGTACACATACAGTACAACTACAGTACAACTATAGTACAAATACAGTACAACTACAGTACACATACAGTACAAGTACAGTACAACTACAGTACAACTACAGTACAACTACACTACAAATACAGTACACATACAGTACAACTACAGTACAACTACAGTACAACTACAGTACAAATACAGTACACATACAGTACAACTACAGTACAACTACAGTACAACTACAGTACAACTACAGTACAACTACAGTACAACTACAGTACAACTACAGTACAAATACAGTACACATACAGTACAAGTACAGTACAACTACAGTACACATACAGTACAACTACAGTACAACTACAATACTCATACAGTACAACTACAGTACAACTACAGTACAACTACAGTACAACTACAGTACACATACAGTACAAATACAGTACACATACAGTACAACTACAGTACAACTACAGTACAAATACAGTACACATACAGTACAACTACAGTACAACTACAGTACAACTACAGTACAAATACAGTACACATACAGTACAACTACAGTACAAATACACTACAAGTACAGTACATCTACAGTACAAATACAGTACACATACAGTACAACTACAGTACAAATACAGTACAAGTACAGTACAACTACAGTACAACTACAGTACAACTACAGTACAAATACAGTACACATACAGTACAAATACAGTACAACCACAGTACAACTACAGTACAAATACAGTACACATACAGTACAAATACAGTACAAGTACAGTACAACTACAGTACACATACAGTACAACTACAGTACAACTACAGTACAAGTACAGTACAACTACAGTACACATACAGTACAACTACAGTACAACTACAGTACATATACAGTACACATACAGTACAACTACAGTACAACAACAGTACAAGTACAGTACAACTACAGTACAACTACAGTACAACTACAGTACAACTACAGTACAAATACAGTACACATACAGTACAAGTACAGTACAACTACAGTACACATACAGTACAACTACAGTACAACTACAGTACAACTACAATACTCATACAGTACAACTACAGTACAACTACAGTACAACTACAGTACAACTACAGTACACATACAGTACAAATACAGTACACATACAGTACAACTACAGTACAACTACAGTACAAATACAGTACACATACAGTACAACTACAGTACAACTACAGTACAACTACAGTACAAATACAGTACACATACAGTACAACTACAGTACAAATACACTACAAGTACAGTACATCTACAGTACAAATACAGTACACATACAGTACAACTACAGTACAAATACAGTACAAGTACAGTACAACTACAGTACAACTACAGTACAACTACAGTACAAATACAGTACACATACAGTACAAATACAGTACAACCACAGTACAACTACAGTACAAATACAGTACACATACAGTACAAATACAGTACAAGTACAGTACAACTACAGTACACATACAGTACAACTACAGTACAACTACAGTACAAGTACAGTACAACTACAGTACACATACAGTACACATACAGTACACATACAGTACAACTACAGTACAACTACAGTACAACTACAGTACAAATACAGTACACATACAGTACAACTACAGTACAACTACAGGACACATACAGTACACATACAGTACAACTACAGTACACATACAGTACACATACAGTACAACTACAGTACAACTACAGTACAACTACAGTACAAATATAGTACACATACAGTACAACTACAGTACAACTACAGTACACATAGAGTACACATACAGTACAACTACAGTACACATACAGTACACATACAGTACACATACAGTACAACTACAGTACACATACAGTACAACTACAGTACAACTACAGTACAACTACAGTACACATACAGTACACATACAGTACACATACAGTACAACTACAGTACAACTACCGTACAACTACAGTACAACTACAGTACAAATACAGTAAAACTACAGTACTACTACAGTACAACTACAGTACAACTACAGTACACATACAGTACACATACAGTACAACTACAGTACACATACAATACAACTACAGTACAACTACAGTACACATACAGTACACATACAGTACAACTACAGTACACATACAGTACAAATACAGTACACATACAGTACAACTACAGTACAACTACAGTACAAATACAGTTAAAATAAAGTACACATACAGTACAACTACAGTACAACTACAGTACAACTACAGTACAACTACGTAACAAGTACAACACAAATACAGTACACATACAGTACAACTACAGTACAACTACAGTACAACTACAGTACAAGTACAGTACAAGTACAGTACAACTACAGTACAAGTACAGTACACATACAGTACAACTACAGTACAAGTACAGTACAAGTACAGTACAACTACAGTACAAGTACAGTACAAATACAGTACAACTACAGTACACATACAGTACAACTACAGTACAACTACAGTACAACTACAGTACAAGTACAGTACAAGTACAGTACAAATACAGTACAACTACAGTACAAGTACAGTACAAATACAGTACAACTACAGTACACATACAGTACAACTACAGTACAAGTACAGTACAAGTACAGTACAAGTACAGTACAAGTACAGTACAACTACAGTACAACTACAGTACAAGTACAGTACAAATACAGTACACATACAGTACAACTACAGTACAACTACAGTACAAGTACAGTACAAATGCAGTACACATACAGTACAAATACAGTACAATTACATTACAACTACAGTACAAGTACAGTACAAATACAGTACAACTACAGTACACATACAGTACAACTACAGTACAAGTACAGTACAAGTACAGTACAAGTACAGTACAAGTACAGTACAACTACAGTACACATACAGTACAACTACAGTACAACTACAGTACAACTACAGTACAAATACAGTACACATACAGTACAACTACAGTACAAATACAGTACAACTACAGTACAACTACAGTACAACTACAGTACAAATACAGTACACATACAGTACAACTAGAGTACAACTACAGTACAACTACAGTACAAATACAGTACACATACAGTACAACTACAGTACAACTACAGTACAACTACAGTACAAGTACAGTTAAAATACAGTACAACTACAGTACAACTACAGTACAACAACAGTACAACTACAGTACAACTACAGTACAAATACAGTACACATACAGTACAACTACAGTACAACTACAGTACACATACAGTACAACTACAGTACAACTATAGTACAAATACAGTACAACTACAGTACACATACAGTACAAGTACAGTACAACTACAGTACAACTACAGTACAACTACACTACAAATACAGTACACATACAGTACAACTACAGTACAACTACAGTACAACTACAGTACAAATACAGTACACATACAGTACAACTACAGTACAAATACAGTACAAGTACAGTACAACTACAGTACAACTACAGTACAACTACAGTACAACTACAGTACAAATACAGTACACATACAGTACAAGTACAGTACAACTACAGTACACATACAGTACAACTACAGTACAACTACAGTACAACTACAATACTCATACAGTACAACTACAGTACAACTACAGTACAACTACAGTACAACTACAGTACACATACAGTACAAATACAGTACACATACAGTACAACTACAGTACAACTACAGTACAAATACAGTACACATACAGTACAACTACAGTACAACTACAGTACAACTACAGTACAAATACAGTACACATACAGTACAACTACAGTACAAATACACTACAAGTACTGTACATCTACAGTACAAATACAGTACACATACAGTACAACTACAGTACAAATACAGTACAAGTACAGTACAACTACAGTACAACTACAGTACAACTACAGTACAAATACAGTACACATACAGTACAAATACAGTACAACCACAGTACAACTACAGTACAAATACAGTACACATACAGTACAAATACAGTACAAGTACAGTACAACTACAGTACACATACAGTACAACTACAGTACAATTACAGTACAAGTACAGTACAACTACAGTACACATACAGTACAACTACAGTACAACTACAGTACAAATACAGTACACATACAGTACAACTACAGTACAACAACAGTACAATACAGTACAAATACAGTACAAATACAGTACAACTACAGTACAACTACAGTACAAATACAGTACACATACAGTACAACTACAGTACAAATACAGTACACATACTGTACAAATACAGTACACATACAGTACAAATACAGTACACATACAGTACAACTACAGTACAACTACAGTACAACTACAGTACAAATACAGTACAACTACAGTACAAATACAGTACAACTACAGTACAAGTACAGTTAAAATACAGTATACATACAGTACAACTACAGTACAACTACAGTACAAATACAGTACACATACAGTACAACTACAGTACACATACAGTACATCTACAGTACACATACAGTACACATACAGTACTCATACAGTACAACTACAGTACAACTACAGTACAACTACAGTACAAATACAGTACACATACAGTACAACTACAGTACACATACAGTACACATACAGTACACATACAGTACAACTACAGTACAACTACAGTACAACTACAGTACAAATACAGTACACATACAGTACAACTACAGTACAACTACAGGACACATACAGTACACATACAGTACAACTACAGTACACATACAGTACACATACAGTACACATACAGTACAACTACAGTACAACTACAGTACAACTACAGTACAAATACAGTACACATGCAGTACAACTACAGTACAACTACAGTACACATACAGTACACATACAGTACAACTACAGTACACATACAGTACACATACAGTACACATACAGTACAACTACAGTACACATACAGTACAACTACAGTACAACTACAGTACAACTACAATACTCATACAGTACAACTACAGTACAACTACAGTACAACTACAGTACAACTACAGTACACATACAGTACAAATACAGTACACATACAGTACAACTACAGTACAACTACAGTACAAATACAGTACACATACAGTACAACTACAGTACAACTACAGTACAAATACAGTACACATACAGTACAACTACAGTACAAATACACTACAAGTACAGTACATCTACAGTACAAATACAGTACACATACAGTACAACTACAGTACAAATACAGTACAAGTACAGTACAACTACAGTACAACTACAGTACAACTACAGTACAAATACAGTACACATACAGTACAAATACAGTACAACCACAGTACAACTACAGTACAAATACAGTACACATACAGTACAAATACAGTACAAGTACAGTACAACTACAGTACACATACAGTACAACTACAGTACAACTACAGTACAAGTACAGTACAACTACAGTACACATACAGTACAACTACAGTACAACTACAGTACAAATACAGTACACATACAGTACAACTACAGTACAACAACAGTACAAGTACAGTACAACTACAGTACAACTACAGTACAACTACAGTACAACTACAGTACAAATACAGTACACATACAGTACAAGTACAGTACAACTACAGTACACATACAGTACAACTACAGTACAACTACAGTACAACTACAGTACAAATACAGTACACATACAGTACAACTACAGTACAAATACAGTACAAGTACAGTACAACTACAGTACAACTACAGTACAACTACAGTACAACTACAGTACAAATACAGTACACATACAGTACAAGTACAGTACAACTACAGTACACATACAGTACAACTACAGTACAACTACAGTACAACTACAATACTCATACAGTACAACTACAGTACAACTACAGTACAACTACAGTACAACTACAGTACACATACAGTACAAATACAGTACACATACAGTACAACTACAGTACAACTACAGTACAAATACAGTACACATACAGTACAACTACAGTACAACTACAGTACAACTACAGTACAAATACAGTACACATACAGTACAACTACAGTACAAATACACTACAAGTACAGTACATCTATTGTACAAATACAGTACACATACAGTACAACTACAGTACAAATACAGTACAAGTACAGTACAACTACAGTACAACTACAGTACAACTACAGTACAAATACAGTACACATACAGTACAAATACAGTACAACCACAGTACAACTACAGTACAAATACAGTACACATACAGTACAAATACAGTACAAGTACAGTACAACTACAGTACACATACAGTACAACTACAGAACAACTACAGTACAAGTACAGTACAACTACAGTACACATACAGTACAACTACAGTACAACTACAGTACAAATACAGTACACATACAGTACAACTACAGTACAACAACAGTACAATACAGTACAAATACAGTACAAATACAGTACAACTACAGTACAACTACAGTACAAATACAGTACACATACAGTACAACTACAGTACAAATACAGTACACATACTGTACAAATACAGTACACATACAGTACAAATACAGTACACATACAGTACAACTACAGTACAACTACAGTACAACTACAGTACAAATACAGTACAACTACAGTACAAATACAGTACAACTACAGTACAAGTACAGTTAAAATACAGTACACATACAGTACAACTACAGTACAACTACAGTACAAATACAGTACACATACAGTACAACTACAGTACACATACAGTACATCTACAGTACACATACAGTACACATACAGTACACATACAGTACAACTACAGTACAACTACAGTACAACTACAGTACAAATACAGTACACATACAGTACAACTACAGTACACATACAGTACACATACAGTACACATACAGTACAACTACAGTACAACTACAGTACAACTACAGTACAAATACAGTACACATACAGTACAACTACAGTACAACTACAGGACACATACAGTACACATACAGTACAACTACAGTACACATACAGTACACATACAGTACACATACAGTACAACTACAGTACAACTACAGTACAACTACAGTACAAATACAGTACACATGCAGTACAACTACAGTACAACTACAGTACACATACAGTACACATACAGTACAACTACAGTACACATACAGTACACATACAGTACACATACAGTACAACTACAGTACACATACAGTACAACTACAGTACAACTACAGTACAACTACAATACTCATACAGTACAACTACAGTACAACTACAGTACAACTACAGTACAACTACAGTACACATACAGTACAAATACAGTACACATACAGTACAACTACAGTACAACTACAGTACAAATACAGTACACATACAGTACAACTACAGTACAACTACAGTACAAATACAGTACACATACAGTACAACTACAGTACAAATACACTACAAGTACAGTACATCTACAGTACAAATACAGTACACATACAGTACAACTACAGTACAAATACAGTACAAGTACAGTACAACTACAGTACAACTACAGTACAACTACAGTACAAATACAGTACACATACAGTACAAATACAGTACAACCACAGTACAACTACAGTACAAATACAGTACACATACAGTACAAATACAGTACAAGTACAGTACAACTACAGTACACATACAGTACAACTACAGTACAACTACAGTACAAGTACAGTACAACTACAGTACACATACAGTACAACTACAGTACAACTACAGTACAAATACAGTACACATACAGTACAACTACAGTACAACAACAGTACAAGTACAGTACAACTACAGTACAACTACAGTACAACTACAGTACAACTACAGTACAAATACAGTACACATACAGTACAAGTACAGTACAACTACAGTACACATACAGTACAACTACAGTACAACTACAGTACAACTACAATACTCATACAGTACAACTACAGTACAACTACAGTACAACTACAGTACAACTACAGTACACATACAGTACAAATACAGTACACATACAGTACAACTACAGTACAACTACAGTACAAATACAGTACACATACAGTACAACTACAGTACAACTACAGTACAACTACAGTACAAATACAGTACACATACAGTACAACTACAGTACAAATACACTACAAGTACAGTACATCTACAGTACAAATACAGTACACATACAGTACAACTACAGTACAAATACAGTACAAGTACAGTACAACTACAGTACAACTACAGTACAAATACAGTACACATACAGTACAAATACAGTACAACCACAGTACAACTACAGTACAAATACAGTACACATACAGTACAAATACAGTACAAGTACAGTACAACTACAGTACACATACAGTACAACTACAGTACAACTACAGTACAAGTACAGTACAACTACAGTACACATACAGTACACATACAGTACACATACAGTACAACTACAGTACAACTACAGTACAACTACAGTACAAATACAGTACACATACAGTACAACTACAGTACAACTACAGGACACATACAGTACACATACAGTACAACTACAGTACACATACAGTACACATACAGTACACATACAGTACAACTACAGTACAACTACAGTACAACTACAGTACAAATACAGTACACATACAGTACAACTACAGTACAACTACAGTACACATAGAGTACACATACAGTACAACTACAGTACACATACAGTACACATACAGTACACATACAGTACAACTACAGTACACATACAGTACAACTACAGTACAACTACAGTACAACTACAGTACACATACAGTACACATACAGTACACATACAGTACAACTACAGTACAACTACCGTACAACTACAGTACAACTACAGTACAAATACAGTAAAACTACAGTACTACTACAGTACAACTACAGTACAACTACAGTACACATACAGTACACATACAGTACAACTACAGTACACATACAATACAACTACAGTACAACTACAGTACACATACAGTACACATACAGTACAACTACAGTACACATACAGTACAAATACAGTACACATACAGTACAACTACAGTACAACTACAGTACAAATACAGTTAAAATAAAGTACACATACAGTACAACTACAGTACAACTACAGTACAACTACAGTACAACTACGTAACAAGTACAACACAAATACAGTACACATACAGTACAACTACAGTACAACTACAGTACAACTACAGTACAAGTACAGTACAAGTACAGTACAACTACAGTACAAGTACAGTACACATACAGTACAACTACAGTACAAGTACAGTACAAGTACAGTACAACTACAGTACAACTACAGTACAAGTACAGTACAAATACAGTACAACTACAGTACACATACAGTACAACTACAGTACAACTACAGTACAACTACAGTACGAGTACAGTACAAGTACAGTACAAATACAGTACAACTACAGTACAAGTACAGTACAAATACAGTACAACTACAGTACACATACAGTACAACTACAGTACAAGTACAGTACAAGTACAGTACAAGTACAGTACAAGTACAGTACAACTACAGTACAACTACAGTACAAGTACAGTACAAATACAGTACACATACAGTACAACTACAGTACAACTACAGTACAACAACAGTACAAATACAGTACACATACAGTACAAATACAGTACAATTACAGTACAACTACAGTACAAGTACAGTACAAATACAGTACAACTACAGTACACATACAGTACAACTACAGTACAAGTACAGTACAAGTACAGTACAAGTACAGTACAAGTACAGTACAACTACAGTACACATACAGTACAACTACAGTACAACTACAGTACAACTACAGTACAAATACAGTACACATACAGTACAACTACAGTACAAATACAGTACAACTACAGTACAACTACAGTACAAATACAGTACACATACAGTACAACTAGAGTACAACTACAGTACAACAACAGTACAAATACAGTACACATACAGTACAACTACAGTACAACTACAGTACAACTACAGTACAACTACAGTACAAGTACAGTTAAAATACAGTACAACTACAGTACAACTACAGTACAACAACAGTACAACTACAGTACAACTACAGTACAAATACAGTACACATACAGTACAACTACAGTACAACTACAGTACAAATACAGTACACATACAGTACAACTACAGTACAACTATAGTACAAATACAGTACAACTACAGTACACATACAGTACAAGTACAGTACAACTACAGTACAACTACAGTACAACTACACTACAAATACAGTACACATACAGTACAACTACAGTACAACTACAGTACAACTACAGTACAAATACAGTACACATACAGTACAACTACAGTACAAATACAGTACAAGTACAGTACAACTACAGTACAACTACAGTACAACTACAGTACAACTACAGTACAAATACAGTACACATACAGTACAAGTACAGTACAACTACAGTACACATACAGTACAACTACAGTACAACTACAGTACAACTACAATACTCATACAGTACAACTACAGTACAACTACAGTACAACTACAGTACAACTACAGTACACATACAGTACAAATACAGTACACATACAGTACAACTACAGTACAACTACAGTACAAATACAGTACACATACAGTACAACTACAGTACAACTACAGTACAACTACAGTACAAATACAGTACACATACAGTACAACTACAGTACAAATACACTACAAGTACAGTACATCTACAGTACAAATACAGTACACATACAGTACAACTACAGTACAAATACAGTACAAGTACAGTACAACTACAGTACAACTACAGTACAACTACAGTACAAATACAGTACACATACAGTACAAATACAGTACAACCACAGTACAACTACAGTACAAATACACTACAAGTACAGTACATCTACAGTACAAATACAGTACAACTACAGTACACATACAGTACAACTACAGTACAACTACAGTACAAGTACAGTACAACTACAGTACACATACAGTACAACTACAGTACAACTACAGTACAAATACAGTACACATACAGTACAACTACAGTACAACAACAGTACAATACAGTACAAATACAGTACAAATACAGTACAACTACAGTACAACTACAGTACAAATACAGTACACATACAGTACAACTACAGTACAAATACAGTACACATACTGTACAAATACAGTACACATACAGTACAAATACAGTACACATACAGTACAACTACAGTACAACTACAGTTCAACTACAGTACAAATACAGTACAACTACAGTACAAATACAGTACAACTACAGTACAAGTACAGTTAAAATACAGTACACATACAGTACAACTACAGTACAACTACAGTACAAATACAGTACACATACAGTACAACTACAGTACACATACAGTACATCTACAGTACACATACAGTACACATACAGTACACATACAGTACAACTACAGTACAACTACAGTACAACTACAGTACAAATACAGTACACATACAGTACAACTACAGTACACATACAGTACACATACAGTACACATACAGTACAACTACAGTACAACTACAGTACAACTACAGTACAAATACAGTACACATACAGTACAACTACAGTACAACTACAGGACACATACAGTACACATACAGTACAACTACAGTACACATACAGTACACATACAGTACACATACAGTACAACTACAGTACAACTACAGTACAACTACAGTACAAATACAGTACACATGCAGTACAACTACAGTACAACTACAGTACACATACAGTACACATACAGTACAACTACAGTACACATACAATACACATACAGTACACATACAGTACAACTACAGTACACATACAGTACAACTACAGTACAACTACAGTACAACTACAGTACACATACAGTACACATACAGTACACATACAGTACAACTACAGTACCACTACAGTACAACTACAGTACACATACAGAACACATACAGTACAACTACAGTACACAAACAGTACACATACAGTACACATACAGTACAACTACAGTACACATACAGTACACATACAGTACAACTACCGTACAACTACAGTACAACTACAGTACAAATACAGTAAAACTACAGTACTACTACAGTACAACTACAGTACAACTACAGTACACATACAGTACACATACAGTACAACTACAGTACACATACAATACAACTACAGTACAACTACAGTACACATACAGTACACATACAGTACAACTACAGTACACATACAGTACAAATACAGTACACATACAGTACAACTACAGTTAAAATAAAGTACACATACAGTACAACTACAGTACAACTACAGTACAACTACAGTACAACTACAGTACAAGTACAGTACAAATACAGTACAACTACAGTACAAGTACAGTACAAATACAGTACAACTACAGTACAACTACGTAACAAGTACAACACAAATACAGTACACATACAGTACAACTACAGTACAACTACAGTACAACTACAGTACAAGTACAGTACAAGTACAGTACAAGTACAGTACAAGTACAGTACAACTACAGTACAAGTACAGTACACATACAGTACAACTACAGTACAAGTACAGTACAAGTACAGTACAACTACAGTACAACTACAGTACAAGTACAGTACAAATACAGTACAACTACAGTACACATACAGTACAACTACAGTACAACTACAGTACAACTACAGTACATGTACAGTACAAGTACAGTACAAATAGAGTACAACTACAGTACAAGTATAGTACAAATACAGTACAACTACAGTACACATATAGTACAACTACAGTACAAGTACAGTACAAGTACAGTACAAGTACAGTACAAGTACAGTACAAGTACAGTACAAGTACAGTACAACTACAGTACAACTACAGTACAAGTACAGTACAAATACAGTACACATACAGTACAACTACAGTACAACTACAGTACAAGTACAGTACAAATGCAGTACACATACAGTACAAATACAGTACAATTACAGTACAACTACAGTACAAGTACAGTACAAATACAGTACAACTACAGTACACATACAGTACAACTACAGTACAAGTACAGTACAAGTACAGTACAAGTACAGTACAAGTACAGTACAAGTACAGTACAACTACAGTACAACTACAGTACAAATACAGTACACATACAGTACAACTACAGTACAACTACAGTACAACTACAGTACAAATACAGTACACATACAGTACAACTACAGTACAAATACAGTACAACTACAGTACAACTACAGTACAACTACAGTACAAATACAGTACACATACAGTACAACTAGAGTACAACTACAGTACAACTAAAGTACAAATACAGTACACATACAGTACAACTACAGTACAACTACAGTACAACTACAGTACAAGTACAGTTAAAATACAGTACACATACAGTACAAGTACAGTACAACTACAGTACAACAACAGTACAACTACAGTACAACTACAGTACAAATACAGTACACATACAGTACAACTACAGTACAACTACAGTACAAATACAGTACACATACAGTACAACTACAGTACAACTATAGTACAAATACAGTACAACTACAGTACACATACAGTACAAGTACAGTACAACTACAGTACAACTACAGTACAACTACACTACAAATACAGTACACATACAGTACAACTACAGTACAACTACAGTACAACTACAGTACAAATACAGTACACATACAGTACAACTACAGTACAAATACAGTACAAGTACAGTACAACTACAGTACAACTACAGTACAACTACAGTACAACTACAGTACAAATACAGTACACATACAGTACAAGTACAGTACAACTACAGTACACATACAGTACAACTACAGTACAACTACAGTACAAGTACAGTACAACTACAATACTCATACAGTACAACTACAGTACAACTACAGTACAACTACAGTACACATACAGTACAAATACAGTACACATACAGTACAACTACAGTACAACTACAGTACAAATACAGTACACATACAGTACAACTACAGTACAACTACAGTACAACTACAGTACAAATACAGTACACATACAGTACAACTACAGTACAAATACACTACAAGTACAGTACATCTACAGTACAAATACAGTACACATACAGTACAACTACAGTACAAATACTGTACAAGTACAGTACAACTACAGTACAACTACAGTACAACTACAGTACAAATACAGTACACATACAGTACAAATACAGTACAACCACAGTACAACTACAGTACAAATACAGTACACATACAGTACAAATACAGTACAAGTACAGTACAACTACAGTACACATACAGTACAACTACAGTACAACTACAGTACAAGTACAGTACAACTACAGTACACATACAGTACAACTACAGTACAACTACAGTACAAATACAGTACACATACAGTACAACTACAGTACAACAACAGTACAATACAGTACAAATACATTACAAATACAGTACAACTACAGTACAACTACAGTACAAATACAGTACACATACAGTACAACTACAGTACAAGTACAGTACAACTACAGTACACATACAGTACAACTACAGTACAACTACAGTACAAATACAGTACACATACTGTACAAATACAGTACACATACACTACAAATACAGTACACATACAGTACAACTACAGTACAACTACAGTACAACTACAGTACAAATACAGTACAACTACAGTACAAATACAGTACAACTACAGTACAAGTACAGTTAAAATACAGTACACATACAGTACAACTACAGTACAACTACAGTACAAATACAGTACACATACAGTACAAATACAGTACAACTACAGTACAACTACAGTACAAATACAGTACACATACAGTACAAATACAGTACTAGTACAGTACAACTACAGTACACATACAGTACAACTACAGTACAACTACAGTACAAGTACAGTACAACTACAGTACACATACAGTACAACTACAGTACAACTACAGTACAAATACAGTACACATACAGTACAACTACAGTACAACTACAGTATAATACAGTACAAATACAGTACAAATACAGTACAACTACAGTACAACTACAGTACAAATACAGTACACATACAGTACAACTACAGTACAAGTACAGTACAACTACAGTACACATACAGTACAACTACAGTACAACTACAGTACAACTACAGTACAAATACAGTACACATACAGTACAAATACAGTACACATACAGTACAAATACAGTACACATACAGTACAACTACAGTACAACTACAGTACAACTACAGTACAAATACAGTACAACTACAGTACAAATACAGTACAACTACAGTACACATACAGTACAAGTACAGTACAAGTACAGTACAAGTACAGTACAACTACAGTACAACTACAGTACAAGTACAGTACAAATACAGTACACATACAGTACAACTACAGTACAACTACAGTACAAGTACAGTACAAATACAGTACAAATACAGTACAACTACAGTACAACTACAGTACACATACAGTACAACTACAGTACACATACAGTACAACTACAGTACACATACAGTACAACTACAGTACAACTACAGTACAAATACAGTACAACTACAGTACAACTACAGTACAAGTACAGTACAAATACAGTACAACTACAGTACACATACAGTACAACTACAGTACAAATACAGTACAACTACAGTACAACTACAGTACAAGTACAGTACAAATACAGTACACATACAGTACAACTACAGTACAATTACAATACAACTACAGTACAAGTACAGTACAACTACAGTACAACTACAGTACAACTACAGTACAATACAGTACAAATACAGTACAAATACAGTACAACTACAGTACAACTACAGTACAAATACAGTACACATACAGTACAACTACAGTACAAGAACAGTACAACTACAGTACACATACAGTACAACTACAGTACAACTACAGTACACATACAGTACAACTACAGTACAAGTACAGTACACATACAGTACACATACAGTACAACTACAGTACAAATACAGTACACATACAGTACAACTACAGTACACATACAGTACAACTACAGTACACATACAGTACACATACAGTACAACTACAGTACAAATACAGTACACATACAGTACAAATACATTACACATTCAGAACAACTACAGTACAACTACAGTACACATACAGTACACATACAGTACAACTACAAGTACAACTACAGTACACATACAGTACACATACAGTACAACTACAGTAAACATACAGTACAAATACAGTACACATACAGTACAACAACAGTACAACTACAGTACAACTACAGTACAAATACTGTACAACTACAGTACAACTACAGTACAACTACAGTACAACTAGAGTACAACTACAGTACACATACAGTACACATACAGTACACATACAGTACACATACCGTACACATACAGTACACATACAGTACACATACACTACACATACAGTACAACTACAGTACAACTACAGTACAACTACAGTACACATACAGTACACATACAGTACAACTACAGTACACATACAGTACAACTACAGTACACATACAGTACACATACAGTACACATACAGTACAACTACAGTACAACTACAGTACAACTACAGTACACATACAGTACAACTACAGTACACATACAGTACACATACAGTACACATACAGTACAACTACAGTACAACTACAGTACAACTACAGTACAAATACAGTACACATACAGTACAACTACAGTACAACTACAGTACACATACAGTACACATACAGTACAACTACAGTACACATACAGTACACATACAGTACCCATACAGTACAACTACAGTACAACTACAGTACAACTACAGTACAAATACAGTACACATACAGTACAACTACAGTACAACTACAGTACACATACAGTACACATACAGTACAACTACAGTACACATACAGTACACATGCAGTACACATACAGTACAACTACAGTACACATACAGTACAACTACAGTACAACTACAGTACAACTACAGTACACATACAGTACACATACAGTACACATACAGTACAACTACAGTACAACTACAGTACAACTACAGTACACATACAGAACACATACAGTACAACTACAGTACACAAACAGTACACATACAGTACACATACAGTACAACTACAGTACACATACAGTACAACTACAGTACAACTACAGTACAACTACAGTACAAATACAGTAAAACTACAGTACTACTACAGTACAACTACAGTACAACTACAGTACACATACAGTACACATACAGTACAACTACAGTACACATACAGTACAACTACAGTACAACTACAGTACACATACAGTACACATACAGTACAACTACAGTACACATACAGTACAAATACAGTACACATACAGTACAACTACAGTACAACTACAGTACAAATACAGTTAAAATAAAGTACACATACAGTACAACTACAGTACAACTACAGTACAACTACAGTACAAGTACAGTACAAATACAGTACAACTACAGTACACATACAGTACAACTACAGTCCAACTACAGTACAACTACAGTACAAGTACAGTACAAGTACGGTACAAATACAGTACAACTACAGTACAAGTACAGTACAAATACAGTACAACTACAGTACACATACAGTACAACTACAGTACAAGTACAGTACAAGTACAGTACAAGTACAGTACAAGTACAGTACAACTACAGTACAACTACAGTACAAGTACAGTACAAATACAGTACACATACAGTACAACTACAGTACAACTACAGTACAAGTACAGTACAACTACAGTACAAATACAGTACACATACAGTACAACTACAGTACAACTACAGTACAACTACAGTACAAATACAGTACACATACAGTACAACTACAGTACAAATACAGTACAACTACAGTACAACTACAGTACAACTACAGTACAAATACAGTACACATACAGTACAACTAGAGTACAACTACAGTACAACTACAGTACAAATACAGTACACATACAGTACAACTACAGTACAACTACAGTACAACTACAGTACAAGTACAGTTAAAATACAGTACACATACCGTACAACTACAGTACAACTACAGTACAACTACAGTACAACTACAGTACAAATACAGTACACATACAGTACAACTACAGTACAACTACAGTACAAATACAGTACACATACAGTACAACTACCGTACAACTACAGTACAAATACAGTACAACTACAGTACACATACAGTACAAGTACAGTACAACTACAGTACAACTACAGTACAACTACACTACAAATACAGTACACATACAGTACAACTACAGTACAACTACAGTACAACTACAGTACAAATACAGTACACATACAGTACAACTACAGTACAAATACAGTACAAGTACAGTACAACTACAGTACAACTACAGTACAACTACAGTACAACTACAGTACAAATACAGTACACATACAGTACAAGTACAGTACAACTACAGTACACATACAGTACAACTACAGTACAACTAAAGTACAAGTACAGTACAACTACAATACTCATACAGTACAACTAGAGTACAACTACAGTACAAATACAATACACATACAGTACAAATACAGTACACATACAGTACTACTACAGTACAACTACAGTACAAATACAGTACACATACAGTACAACTACAGTACAACTACAGTACAACTACAGTACAAATACAGTACACATACAGTACAACTACAGTACAAATACAGTACAAGTACAGTACATCTACAGTACAAATACAGTACACATACAGTACAACTACAGTACAAATACAGTACAAGTACAGTACAACTACAGTACAACTACAGTACAACTACAGTACAAATACAGTACACATACAGTACAAATACAGTACAACCACAGTACAACTACAGTACAAATACAGTACACATACAGTACAAATACAGTACAAGTACAGTACAACTACAGTACACATACAGTACAACTACAGTACAACTACAGTACAACTACAGTACAAATACAGTACAACTACAGTACAAATACAGTACAACTACAGTACAAGTACAGTTAAAATACAGTACACATACAGTACAACTACAGTACAACTACAGTACAAATACAGTACACATACAGTACAAATACAGTACAACTACAGTACAACTACAGTACAAATACAGTACACATACAGTACAAATACAGTACAAGTACAGTACAACTACAGTACACATACAGTACAACTACAGTACAACTACAGTACAAGTACAGTACAACTACAGTACACATACAGTACAACTACAGTACAACTACAGTACAAATACAGTACACATACAGTACAACTACAGTACAACTACAGTATAATACAGTACAAATACAGTACAAATACAGTACAACAACAGTACAACTACAGTACAAATACAGTACACATACAGTACAACTACAGTACAAGTACAGTACAACTACAGTACACATAGAGTACAACTACAGTAAAACTACAGTACAACTGCAGTACAAATACAGTACACATACAGTACAAATACAGTACACATACAGTACAAATACAGTACACATACAGTACAACTACAGTACAACTACAGTACAAATACAGTACAACTACAGTACAAATACAGTACAACTACAGTACACATACAGTACAACTACAGTACAAGTACAGTACAAGTACAGTACAACTACAGTACAACTACAGTACAAGTACAGTACAAATACAGTACACATACAGTACAACTACAGTACAACTACAGTACAAGTACAGTACAAATACAGTACAAATACAGTACAACTACAGTACAACTACAGTACACATACAGTACAACTACAGTACACATACAGTACAACTACAGTACAACTACAGTACAAATACAGTACAACTACAGTACAACTACAGTACAAGTACAGTACAAATACAGTACAACTACAGTACACATACAGTACAACTACAGTACAAATACAGTACAACTACAGTACAACTACAGTACAAGTACAGTACAAATACAGTACACATACAGTACAACTACAGTACAACTACAATACAACTACAGTACAAGTACAGTACAACTACAGTACAACTACAGTACAACTACAGTACAATACAGTACAAATACAGTACAAATACAGTACAACTACAGTACAACTACAGTACAAATACAGTACACATACAGTACAACTACAGTACAAGAACAGTACAACTACAGTACACATACAGTACAACTACAGTACAACTACAGTACACATACAGTACAACTACAGTACAAGTACAGTACACATACAGTACACATACAGTACAACCCAAGTACAAATACAGTACACATACAGTACAACTACAGTACACATACAGTACAACTACAGTACACATACAGTACACATACAGTACAACTACAGTACAAATACAGTACACATACAGTACAAATACAGTACACATACAGAACAACTACAGTACAACTGCAGTACAACTAAAGTACAACTACAGTACACATACAGTACAACTACAGTACAACTACAGTACACATACAGTACAACTACAGTACAACTACAGTACAACTACAGTACACATACAGTACACATACAGTACAACTACAGTACAACTACAGTACAACTACAGTACAAATACAGTACACATACAGTACAACTACAGTACAAATACAGTACAAGTACAGTACAACTACAGTACAAATACAGTACACATACAGTACAACTACAGTACAAATACAGTACAAGTACAGTACAACTACAGTACAACTACAGTACAACTACAGTACAAATACAGTACACATACAGTACAAATACAGTACAACCACAGTACAACTACAGTACAAATACAGTACACATACAGTACAAATACAGTAAAAGTACAGTACAACTACAGTACACATACAGTACAAATACAGTACAACTACAGTACAACTACAGTACAACTACACTACAAATACAGTACACATACAGTACAACTACAGTACAACTACAGTACAAATACAGTACACATACAGTACAACTACAGTACAACTACAGTACAACTACAGTACAACTACAGTACAACTACAGTACAAATACAGTACACATACAGTACAAGTACAGTACAACTACAGTACACATACAGTACAACTACAGTACAACTACAGTACAAGTACAGTACAACTACAATACACATACAGTACAACTACAGTACAACTACAGTACAACTACAGTACACATACAGTACAAATACAGTACACATACAGTACAACTACAGTACAACTACAGTACAAATACAGTACACATACAGTACAACTACAGTACAACTACAGTACAACTACAGTACAAATACAGTACACATACAGTACAACTACAGTACAAATACAGTACAAGTACAGTACAACTACAGTACAAATACAGTACACATACAGTACAACTACAGTACAAATACAGTACAAGTACAGTACAACTACAGTACAACTACAGTACAACTACAGTACAAATACAGTACACATACAGTACAAATACAGTACAACCACAGTACAACTACAGTACAAATACAGTTCACATACAGTACAAATACAGTACAAGTACAGTACAACTACAGTACACATACAGTACAACTACAGTACAACTACAGTACAAGTACAGTACAACTACAGTACACATACAGTACAACTACAGTACAACTACAGTACAAATACAGTACACATACAGTACAACTACAGTACAACTACAGTACAATACAGTACAAATACAGTACAAATACAGTACAACTACAGTACAACTACAGTACAAATACAGTACACATACAGTACAACTACAGTACAAGTACAGTACAACTACAGTACACATACAGTACAAATACAGTACAACTACAGTACAGCTACAGTACAAATACAGTACAACTACAGTACAAATACAGTACAACTACAGTACAAGTACAGTTAAAATACAGTACACATACAGTACAACTACAGTACAACTACAGTACAAATACAGTACACATACAGTACAAATACAGTACAACTACAGTACAACTACAGTACAAATACAGTACACATACAGTACAAATACAGTACAAGTACAGTACAACTACAGTACACATACAGTACAACTACAGTACAACTACAGTACAAGTACAGTACAACTACAGTACACATACAGTACAACTACAGTAAAACTACAGTACAAATACAGTACACATACAATACAACTACAGTACAACTACAGTATAATACAGTACAAATACAGTACAAATACAGTACAACTACAGTACAACTACAGTACAAATACAGTACACATACAGTACAACTACAGTACAAGTACAGTACAACTACAGTACACATAGAGTACAACTACAGTACAACTACAGTACAACTACAGTACAAATACAGTACACATACAGTACAAATACAGTACACATACAGTACAAATACAGTACACATACAGTACAACTACAGTACAACTACAGTACAACTACAGTACAAATACAGTACAACTACAGTACAAATACAGTACAACTACAGTACACATACAGTACAACTACAGTACAAGTACAGTACAAGTACAGTACAACTACAGTACAACTACAGTACAAGTACAGTACAAATACAGTACACATACAGTACAACTACAGTACAACTACAGTACAAGTACAGTACAAATACAGTACAAATACAGTACAACTACAGTACAACTACAGTACACATACAGTACAACTACAGTACACATACAGTACAACTACAGTACAACTACAGTACAAATACAGTACAACTACAGTACAACTACAGTACAAGTACAGTACAAATACAGTACAACTACAGTACACATACAGTACAACTACAGTACAAATACAGTACAACTACAGTACAACTACAGTACAAGTACAGTACAAATACAGTACACATACAGTACAACTACAGTACAACTACAATACAACTACAGTACAAGTACAGTACAACTACAGTACAACTACAGTACAACTACAGTACAATACAGTACAAATACAGTACAAATACAGTACAACTACAGTACAACTACAGTACAAATACAGTACACATACAGTACAACTACAGTACAACTACAGTACACATACAGTACAACTACAGTACAAGTACAGTACACATACAGTACACATACAGTACTACTACAGTACAAATACAGTACACATACAGTACAACTACAGTACACATACAGTAAAACTACAGTACACATACAGTACACATACAGTACAACTACAGTACAAATACAGTACACATACAGTACAAATACAGTACACATACAGAACAACTACAGTACAACTGCAGTACAACTAAAGTACAACTACAGTACACATACAATACAACTACAGTACAACTACAGTACAACTACAGTACACATACAGTACACATACAGTACAACTACAAGTACAACTACAGTACACATACAGTACACATACAGTACAACTAGAGTAAACATACAGTACAAATACAGTACACATACAGTACAACAACAGTACACATACAGTAAAACTACAGTACACATACAGTACACATACAGTACAACTACAGTACAAATACAGTACACATACAGTACAAATACAGTACACATACAGTACAACTACAGTACACATACAGTAAAACTACAGTACACATACAGTACACATACAGTACAACTACAGTACAAATACAGTACACATACAGTACAAATACAGTACACATACAGAACAACTACAGTACAACTGCAGTACAACTAAAGTACAACTACAGTACACATACAGTACAACTACAGTACAACTACAGTACAACTACAGTACACATACAGTACACATACAGTACAACTACAAGTACAACTACAGTACACATACAGTACACATACAGTACAACTAGAGTAAACATACAGTACAAATACAGTACACATACAGTACAACAACAGTACACATACAGTAAAACTACAGTACACATACAGTACACATACAGTACAACTACAGTACAACTACAGTACACATACAGTACAACTACAGTACAAGTACAGTACACATACAGTACACATACAGTACTACTACAGTACAAATACAGTACACATACAGTACAACTACAGTACACATACAGTACAACTACAGTACAAGTACAGTACACATACAGTACACATACAGTACTACTACAGTACAAATACAGTACACATACAGTACAACTACAGTACACATACAGTAAAACTACAGTACACATACAGTACACATACAGTACAACTACAGTACAAATACAGTACACATACAGTACAAATACAGTACACATACAGAACAACTACAGTACAACTGCAGTACAACTAAAGTACAACTACAGTACACATACAGTACAACTACAGTACAACTACAGTACAACTACAGTACACATACAGAACACATACAGTACAACTACAGTACACAAACAGTACACATACAGTACACATACAGTACAACTACAGTACACATACAGTACACATACAGTACAACTACCGTACAACTACAGTACAACTACAGTACAAATACAGTAAAACTACAGTATTACTACAGTACAACTACAGTACAACTACAGTACACATACAGTACACATACAGTACAACTACAGTACACATACAATACAACTACAGTACAACTACAGTACACATACAGTACACATACAGTACAACTACAGTACACATACAGTACAAATACAGTACACATACAGTACAACTACAGTACAACTACAGTACAAATACAGTTAAAATAAAGTACACATACAGTACAACTACAGTACAACTACAGTACAACTACAGTACAACTACAGTACAAGTACAGTACAAATACAGTACAACTACAGTACAAGTACAGTACAAATACAGTACAACTACAGTACAACTACGTAACAAGTACAACACAAATACAGTACACATACAGTACAACTACAGTACAACTACAGTACAACTACAGTACAAGTACAGTACAAGTACAGTACAAGTACAGTACAACTACAGTACAAGTACAGTACACATACAGTACAACTACAGTACAAGTACAGTACAAGTACAGTACAACTACAGTACAACTACAGTACAAGTACAGTACAAATACAGTACAACTACAGTACACATACAGTACAACTACAGTACAACTACAGTACATGTACAGTACAAGTACAGTACAAATAGAGTACAACTACAGTACAAGTATAGTACAAATACAGTACAACTACAGTACACATACAGTACAACTACAGTACAAGTACAGTACAAGTACAGTACAAGTACAGTACAAGTACAGTACAAGTACAGTACAACTACAGTACAACTACAGTACAAGTACAGTACAAATACAGTACACATACAGTACAACTACAGTACAACTACAGTACAAGTACAGTACAAATGCAGTACACATACAGTACAAATACAGTACAATTACAGTACAACTACAGAACAAGTACAGTACAAATACAGTACAACTACAGTACACATACAGTACAACTACAGTACAAGTACAGTACAAGTACAGTACAAGTACAGTACAAGTACAGTACAAGTACAGTACAACTACAGTACAACTACAGTACACATACAGTACAACTACAGTACAACTACAGTACAACTACAGTACAAATACAGTACACATACAGTACAACTACAGTACAAATACAGTACAACTACAGTACAACTACAGTACAACTACAGTACAAATACAGTACACATACAGTACAACTAGAGTACAACTACAGTACAACTAAAGTACAAATACAGTACACATACAGTACAACTACAGTACAACTACAGTACAACTACAGTACAAGTACAGTTAAAATACAGTACACATACAGTACAACTACAGTACAACTACAGTACAACAACAGTACAACTACAGTACAACTACAGTACAAATACAGTACACATACAGTACAACTACAGTACAACTACAGTACAAATACAGTACACATACAGTACAACTACAGTACAACTATAGTACAAATACAGTACAACTACAGTACACATACAGTACAAGTACAGTACAACTACAGTACAACTACAGTACAACTACACTACAAATACAGTACACATACAGTACAACTACAGTACAACTACAGTACAACTACAGTACAAATACAGTACACATACAGTACAACTACAGTACAAATACAGTACAAGTACAGTACAACTACAGTACAACTACAGTACAACTACAGTACAACTACAGTACAAATACAGTACACATACAGTACAAGTACAGTACAACTACAGTACACATACAGTACAACTACAGTACAACTACAGTACAAGTACAGTACAACTACAATACTCATACAGTACAACTACAGTACAACTACAGTACAACTACAGTACACATACAGTACAAATACAGTACACATACAGTACAACTACAGTACAACTACAGTACAAATACAGTACACATACAGTACAACTACAGTACAACTACAGTACAACTACAGTACAAATACAGTACACATACAGTACAACTACAGTACAAATACACTACAAGTACAGTACATCTACAGTACAAATACAGTACACATACAGTACAACTACAGTACAAATACTGTACAAGTACAGTACAACTACAGTACAACTACAGTACAACTACAGTACAAATACAGTACACATACAGTACAAATACAGTACAACCACAGTACAACTACAGTACAAATACAGTACACATACAGTACAAATACAGTACAAGTACAGTACAACTACAGTACACATACAGTACAACTACAGTACAACTACAGTACAAGTACAGTACAACTACAGTACACATACAGTACAACTACAGTACAACTACAGTCCAAACAGTACACATACAGTACAACTACAGTACAACAACAGTACAATACAGTACAAATACATTACAAATACAGTACAACTACAGTACAACTACAGTACAAATACAGTACACATACAGTACAACTACAGTACAAGTACAGTACAACTACAGTACACATACAGTACAACTACAGTACAACTACAGTACAAATACAGTACACATACTGTACAAATACAGTACACATACACTACAAATACAGTACACATACAGTACAACTACAGTACAACTACAGTACAACTACAGTACAAATACAGTACAACTACAGTACAAATACAGTACAACTACAGTACAAGTACAGTTAAAATACAGTACACATACAGTACAACTACAGTACAACTACAGTACAAATACAGTACACATACAGTACAAATACAGTACAACTACAGTACAACTACAGTACAAATACAGTACACATACAGTACAAATACAGTACAAGTACAGTACAACTACAGTACACATACAGTACAACTACAGTACAACTACAGTACAAGTACAGTACAACTACAGTACACATACAGTACAACTACAGTACAACTACAGTACAAATACAGTACACATACAGTACAACTACAGTACAACTACAGTATAATACAGTACAAATACAGTACAAATACAGTACAACTACAGTACAACTACAGTACAAATACAGTACACATACAGTACAACTACAGTACAAGTACAGTACAACTACAGTACACATACAGTACAACTACAGTACAACTACAGTACAACTACAGTACAAATACAGTACACATACAGTACAAATACAGTACACATACAGTACAAATACAGTACACATACAGTACAACTACAGTACAACTACAGTACAACTACAGTACAAATACAGTACAACTACAGTACAAATACAGTACAACTACAGTACACATACAGTACAAGTACAGTACAAGTACAGTACAAGTACAGTACAACTACAGTACAACTACAGTACAAGTACAGTACAAATACAGTACACATACAGTACAACTACAGTACAACTACAGTACAAGTACAGTACAAATACAGTACAAATACAGTACAACTACAGTACAACTACAGTACACATACAGTACAACTACAGTACACATACAGTACAACTACAGTACACATACAGTACAACTACAGTACAACTACAGTACAAATACAGTACAACTACAGTACAACTACAGTACAAGTACAGTACAAATACAGTACAACTACAGTACACATACAGTACAACTACAGTACAAATACAGTACAACTACAGTACAACTACAGTACAAGTACAGTACAAATACAGTACACATACAGTACAACTACAGTACAACTACAATACAACTACAGTACAAGTACAGTACAACTACAGTACAACTACAGTACAACTACAGTACAATACAGTACAAATACAGTACAAATACAGTACAACTACAGTACAACTACAGTACAAATACAGTACACATACAGTACAACTACAGTACAAGAACAGTACAACTACAGTACACATACAGTACAACTACAGTACAACTACAGTACACATACAGTACAACTACAGTACAAGTACAGTACACATACAGTACACATACAGTACAACTACAGTACAAATACAGTACACATACAGTACAACTACAGTACACATACAGTACAACTACAGTACACATACAGTACACATACAGTACAACTACAGTACAAATACAGTACACATACAGTACAAATACATTACACATTCAGAACAACTACAGTACAACTACAGTACAACTACAGTACAACTACAGTACACATACAGTACACATACAGTACAACTACAAGTACAACTACAGTACACATACAGTACACATACAGTACAACTACAGTAAACATACAGTACAAATACAGTACACATACAGTACAAATACAGTACACATACAGTACAACAACAGTACAACTACAGTACAACTACAGTACAAATACTGTACAACTACAGTACAACTACAGTACAACTAGAGTACAACTACAGTACACATACAGTACACATACAGTACACATACAGTACACATACAGTACACATACAGTACACATACAGTACACATACACTACACATACAGTACAACTACAGTACAACTACAGTACAACTACAGTACACATACAGTACACATACAGTACAACTACAGTACACATACAGTACAACTACAGTACACATACAGTACACATACAGTACACATACAGTACAACTACAGTACAACTACAGTACAACTACATTACACATACAGTACAACTACAGTACACATACAGTACACATACAGTACACATACAGTACAACTACAGTACAACTACAGTACAACTACAGTACAAATACAGTACACATACAGTACAACTACAGTACAACTACAGTACACATACAGTACACATACAGTACAACTACAGTACACATACAGTACACATACAGTACACATACAGTACAACTACAGTACAACTACAGTACAACTACAGTACAAATACAGTACACATACAGTACAACTACAGTACAACTACAGTACACATACAGTACACATACAGTACAACTACAGTACACATACAGTACACATGCAGTACACATACAGTACAACTACAGTACACATACAGTACAACTACAGTACAACTACAGTACAACTACAGTACACATACAGTACACATACAGTACACATACAGTACAACTACAGTACAACTACAGTACAACTACAGTACACATACAGAACACATACAGTACAACTACAGTACACAAACAGTACACATACAGTACACATACAGTACAACTACAGTACACATACAGTACAACTACAGTACAACTACAGTACAACTACAGTACAAATACAGTAAAACTACAGTACTACTACAGTACAACTACAGTACAACTACAGTACACATACAGTACACATACAGTACAACTACAGTACACATACAGTACAACTACAGTACAACTACAGTACAAATACAGTACACATACAGTACAAATACAGTACACATACAGAACAACTACAGTACAACTGCAGTACAACTAAAGTACAACTACAGTACACATACAGTACAACTACAGTACAACTACAGTACACATACAGTACAACTACAGTACAACTACAGTACAACTACAGTACACATACAGTACACATACAGTACAACTACAGTACAACTACAGTACAACTACAGTACAAATACAGTACACATACAGTACAACTACAGTACAAATACAGTACAAGTACAGTACAACTACAGTACAAATACAGTACACATACAGTACAACTACAGTACAAATACAGTACAAGTACAGTACAACTACAGTACAACTACAGTACAACTACAGTACAAATACAGTACACATACAGTACAAATACAGTACAACCACAGTACAACTACAGTACAAATACAGTACACATACAGTACAAATACAGTAAAAGTACAGTACAACTACAGTACACATACAGTACAAATACAGTACAACTACAGTACAACTACAGTACAACTACACTACAAATACAGTACACATACAGTACAACTACAGTACAACTACAGTACAAATACAGTACACATACAGTACAACTACAGTACAACTACAGTACAACTACAGTACAACTACAGTACAACTACAGTACAAATACAGTACACATACAGTACAAGTACAGTACAACTACAGTACACATACAGTACAACTACAGTACAACTACAGTACAAGTACAGTACAACTACAATACACATACAGTACAACTACAGTACAACTACAGTACAACTACAGTACACATACAGTACAAATACAGTACACATACAGTACAACTACAGTACAACTACAGTACAAATACAGTACACATACAGTACAACTACAGTACAACTACAGTACAACTACAGTACAAATACAGTACACATACAGTACAACTACAGTACAAATACAGTACAAGTACAGTACAACTACAGTACAAATACAGTACACATACAGTACAACTACAGTACAAATACAGTACAAGTACAGTACAACTACAGTACAACTACAGTACAACTACAGTACAAATACAGTACACATACAGTACAAATACAGTACAACCACAGTACAACTACAGTACAAATACAGTTCACATACAGTACAAATACAGTACAAGTACAGTACAACTACAGTACACATACAGTACAACTACAGTACAACTACAGTACAAGTACAGTACAACTACAGTACACATACAGTACAACTACAGTACAACTACAGTACAAATACAGTACACATACAGTACAACTACAGTACAACTACAGTACAATACAGTACAAATACAGTACAAATACAGTACAACTACAGTACAACTACAGTACAAATACAGTACACATACAGTACAACTACAGTACAAGTACAGTACAACTACAGTACACATACAGTACAAATACAGTACAACTACAGTACAGCTACAGTACAAATACAGTACAACTACAGTACAAATACAGTACAACTACAGTACAAGTACAGTTAAAATACAGTACACATACAGTACAACTACAGTACAACTACAGTACAAATACAGTACACATACAGTACAAATACAGTACAACTACAGTACAACTACAGTACAAATACAGTACACATACAGTACAAATACAGTACAAGTACAGTACAACTACAGTACACATACAGTACAACTACAGTACAACTACAGTACAAGTACAGTACAACTACAGTACACATACAGTACAACTACAGTAAAACTACAGTACAAATACAGTACACATACAATACAACTACAGTACAACTACAGTATAATACAGTACAAATACAGTACAAATACAGTACAACTACAGTACAACTACAGTACAAATACAGTACACATACAGTACAACTACAGTACAAGTACAGTACAACTACAGTACACATAGAGTACAACTACAGTACAACTACAGTACAACTACAGTACAAATACAGTACACATACAGTACAAATACAGTACACATACAGTACAAATACAGTACACATACAGTACAACTACAGTACAACTACAGTACAACTACAGTACAAATACAGTACAACTACAGTACAAATACAGTACAACTACAGTACACATACAGTACAACTACAGTACAAGTACAGTACAAGTACAGTACAACTACAGTACAACTACAGTACAAGTACAGTACAAATACAGTACACATACAGTACAACTACAGTACAACTACAGTACAAGTACAGTACAAATACAGTACAAATACAGTACAACTACAGTACAACTACAGTACACATACAGTACAACTACAGTACACATACAGTACAACTACAGTACAACTACAGTACAAATACAGTACAACTACAGTACAACTACAGTACAAGTACAGTACAAATACAGTACAACTACAGTACACATACAGTACAACTACAGTACAAATACAGTACAACTACAGTACAACTACAGTACAAGTACAGTACAAATACAGTACACATACAGTACAACTACAGTACAACTACAATACAACTACAGTACAAGTACAGTACAACTACAGTACAACTACAGTACAACTACAGTACAATACAGTACAAATACAGTACAAATACAGTACAACTACAGTACAACTACAGTACAAATACAGTACACATACAGTACAACTACAGTACAACTACAGTACACATACAGTACAACTACAGTACAAGTACAGTACACATACAGTACACATACAGTACTACTACAGTACAAATACAGTACACATACAGTACAACTACAGTACACATACAGTAAAACTACAGTACACATACAGTACACATACAGTACAACTACAGTACAAATACAGTACACATACAGTACAAATACAGTACACATACAGAACAACTACAGTACAACTGCAGTACATCTAAAGTACAACTACAGTACACATACAATACAACTACAGTACAACTACAGTACAACTACAGTACACATACAGTACACATACAGTACAACTACAAGTACAACTACAGTACACATACAGTACACATACAGTACAACTAGAGTAAACATACAGTACAAATACAGTACACATACAGTACAACAACAGTACACATACAGTAAAACTACAGTACACATACAGTACACATACAGTACAACTACAGTACAAATACAGTACACATACAGTACAAATACAGTACACATACAGTACAACTACAGTACACATACAGTAAAACTACAGTACACATACAGTACACATACAGTACAACTACAGTACAAATACAGTACACATACAGTACAAATACAGTACACATACAGAACAACTACAGTACAACTGCAGTACAACTAAAGTACAACTACAGTACACATACAGTACAACTACAGTACAACTACAGTACAACTACAGTACACATACAGTACACATACAGTACAACTACAAGTACAACTACAGTACACATACAGTACACATACAGTACAACTAGAGTAAACATACAGTACAAATACAGTACACATACAGTACAACAACAGTACACATACAGTAAAACTACAGTACACATACAGTACACATACAGTACAACTACAGTACAACTACAGTACACATACAGTACAACTACAGTACAAGTACAGTACACATACAGTACACATACAGTACTACTACAGTACAAATACAGTACACATACAGTACAACTACAGTACACATACAGTACAACTACAGTACAAGTACAGTACACATACAGTACACATACAGTACTACTACAGTACAAATACAGTACACATACAGTACAACTACAGTACACATACAGTAAAACTACAGTACACATACAGTACACATACAGTACAACTACAGTACAAATACAGTACACATACAGTACAAATACAGTACACATACAGAACAACTACAGTACAACTGCAGTACAACTAAAGTACAACTACAGTACACATACAGTACAACTACAGTACAACTACAGTACAACTACAGTACACATACAGAACACATACAGTACAACTACAGTACACAAACAGTACACATACAGTACACATACAGTACAACTACAGTACACATACAGTACACATACAGTACAACTACCGTACAACTACAGTACAACTACAGTACAAATACAGTAAAACTACAGTATTACTACAGTACAACTACAGTACAACTACAGTACACATACAGTACACATACAGTACAACTACAGTACACATACAATACAACTACAGTACAACTACAGTACACATACAGTACACATACAGTACAACTACAGTACACATACAGTACAAATACAGTACACATACAGTACAACTACAGTACAACTACAGTACAAATACAGTTAAAATAAAGTACACATACAGTACAACTACAGTACAACTACAGTACAACTACAGTACAACTACAGTACAAGTACAGTACAAATACAGTACAACTACAGTACAAGTACAGTACAAATACAGTACAACTACAGTACAACTACGTAACAAGTACAACACAAATACAGTACACATACAGTACAACTACAGTACAACTACAGTACAACTACAGTACAAGTACAGTACAAGTACAGTACAAGTACAGTACAACTACAGTACAAGTACAGTACACATACAGTACAACTACAGTACAAGTACAGTACAAGTACAGTACAACTACAGTACAACTACAGTACAAGTACAGTACAAATACAGTACAACTACAGTACACATACAGTACAACTACAGTACAACTACAGTACATGTACAGTACAAGTACAGTACAAATAGAGTACAACTACAGTACAAGTATAGTACAAATACAGTACAACTACAGTACACATACAGTACAACTACAGTACAAGTACAGTACAAGTACAGTACAAGTACAGTACAAGTACAGTACAAGTACAGTACAACTACAGTACAACTACAGTACAAGTACAGTACAAATACAGTACACATACAGTACAACTACAGTACAACTACAGTACAAGTACAGTACAAATGCAGTACACATACAGTACAAATACAGTACAATTACAGTACAACTACAGAACAAGTACAGTACAAATACAGTACAACTACAGTACACATACAGTACAACTACAGTACAAGTACAGTACAAGTACAGTACAAGTACAGTACAAGTACAGTACAAGTACAGTACAACTACAGTACAACTACAGTACACATACAGTACAACTACAGTACAACTACAGTACAACTACAGTACAAATACAGTACACATACAGTACAACTACAGTACAAATACAGTACAACTACAGTACAACTACAGTACAACTACAGTACAAATACAGTACACATACAGTACAACTAGAGTACAACTACAGTACAACTAAAGTACAAATACAGTACACATACAGTACAACTACAGTACAACTACAGTACAACTACAGTACAAGTACAGTTAAAATACAGTACACATACAGTACAACTACAGTACAACTACAGTACAACAACAGTACAACTACAGTACAACTACAGTACAAATACAGTACACATACAGTACAACTACAGTACAACTACAGTACAAATACAGTACACATACAGTACAACTACAGTACAACTATAGTACAAATACAGTACAACTACAGTACACATACAGTACAAGTACAGTACAACTACAGTACAACTACAGTACAACTACACTACAAATACAGTACACATACAGTACAACTACAGTACAACTACAGTACAACTACAGTACAAATACAGTACACATACAGTACAACTACAGTACAAATACAGTACAAGTACAGTACAACTACAGTACAACTACAGTACAACTACAGTACAACTACAGTACAAATACAGTACACATACAGTACAAGTACAGTACAACTACAGTACACATACAGTACAACTACAGTACAACTACAGTACAAGTACAGTACAACTACAATACTCATACAGTACAACTACAGTACAACTACAGTACAACTACAGTACACATACAGTACAAATACAGTACACATACAGTACAACTACAGTACAACTACAGTACAAATACAGTACACATACAGTACAACTACAGTACAACTACAGTACAACTACAGTACAAATACAGTACACATACAGTACAACTACAGTACAAATACACTACAAGTACAGTACATCTACAGTACAAATACAGTACACATACAGTACAACTACAGTACAAATACTGTACAAGTACAGTACAACTACAGTACAACTACAGTACAACTACAGTACAAATACAGTACACATACAGTACAAATACAGTACAACCACAGTACAACTACAGTACAAATACAGTACACATACAGTACAAATACAGTACAAGTACAGTACAACTACAGTACACATACAGTACAACTACAGTACAACTACAGTACAAGTACAGTACAACTACAGTACACATACAGTACAACTACAGTACAACTACAGTCCAAACAGTACACATACAGTACAACTACAGTACAACAACAGTACAATACAGTACAAATACATTACAAATACAGTACAACTACAGTACAACTACAGTACAAATACAGTACACATACAGTACAACTACAGTACAAGTACAGTACAACTACAGTACACATACAGTACAACTACAGTACAACTACAGTACAAATACAGTACACATACTGTACAAATACAGTACACATACACTACAAATACAGTACACATACAGTACAACTACAGTACAACTACAGTACAACTACAGTACAAATACAGTACAACTACAGTACAAATACAGTACAACTACAGTACAAGTACAGTTAAAATACAGTACACATACAGTACAACTACAGTACAACTACAGTACAAATACAGTACACATACAGTACAAATACAGTACAACTACAGTACAACTACAGTACAAATACAGTACACATACAGTACAAATACAGTACAAGTACAGTACAACTACAGTACACATACAGTACAACTACAGTACAACTACAGTACAAGTACAGTACAACTACAGTACACATACAGTACAACTACAGTACAACTACAGTACAAATACAGTACACATACAGTACAACTACAGTACAACTACAGTATAATACAGTACAAATACAGTACAAATACAGTACAACTACAGTACAACTACAGTACAAATACAGTACACATACAGTACAACTACAGTACAAGTACAGTACAACTACAGTACACATACAGTACAACTACAGTACAACTACAGTACAACTACAGTACAAATACAGTACACATACAGTACAAATACAGTACACATACAGTACAAATACAGTACACATACAGTACAACTACAGTACAACTACAGTACAACTACAGTACAAATACAGTACAACTACAGTACAAATACAGTACAACTACAGTACACATACAGTACAAGTACAGTACAAGTACAGTACAAGTACAGTACAACTACAGTACAACTACAGTACAAGTACAGTACAAATACAGTACACATACAGTACAACTACAGTACAACTACAGTACAAGTACAGTACAAATACAGTACAAATACAGTACAACTACAGTACAACTACAGTACACATACAGTACAACTACAGTACACATACAGTACAACTACAGTACACATACAGTACAACTACAGTACAACTACAGTACAAATACAGTACAACTACAGTACAACTACAGTACAAGTACAGTACAAATACAGTACAACTACAGTACACATACAGTACAACTACAGTACAAATACAGTACAACTACAGTACAACTACAGTACAAGTACAGTACAAATACAGTACACATACAGTACAACTACAGTACAACTACAATACAACTACAGTACAAGTACAGTACAACTACAGTACAACTACAGTACAACTACAGTACAATACAGTACAAATACAGTACAAATACAGTACAACTACAGTACAACTACAGTACAAATACAGTACACATACAGTACAACTACAGTACAAGAACAGTACAACTACAGTACACATACAGTACAACTACAGTACAACTACAGTACACATACAGTACAACTACAGTACAAGTACAGTACACATACAGTACACATACAGTACAACTACAGTACAAATACAGTACACATACAGTACAACTACAGTACACATACAGTACAACTACAGTACACATACAGTACACATACAGTACAACTACAGTACAAATACAGTACACATACAGTACAAATACATTACACATTCAGAACAACTACAGTACAACTACAGTACAACTACAGTACAACTACAGTACACATACAGTACACATACAGTACAACTACAAGTACAACTACAGTACACATACAGTACACATACAGTACAACTACAGTAAACATACAGTACAAATACAGTACACATACAGTACAAATACAGTACACATACAGTACAACAACAGTACAACTACAGTACAACTACAGTACAAATACTGTACAACTACAGTACAACTACAGTACAACTACAGTACAACTAGAGTACAACTACAGTACACATACAGTACACATACAGTACACATACAGTACACATACAGTACACATACAGTACACATACAGTACACATACACTACACATACAGTACAACTACAGTACAACTACAGTACAACTACAGTACACATACAGTACACATACAGTACAACTACAGTACACATACAGTACAACTACAGTACACATACAGTACACATACAGTACACATACAGTACAACTACAGTACAACTACAGTACAACTACATTACACATACAGTACAACTACAGTACACATACAGTACACATACAGTACACATACAGTACAACTACAGTACAACTACAGTACAACTACAGTACAAATACAGTACACATACAGTACAACTACAGTACAACTACAGTACACATACAGTACACATACAGTACAACTACAGTACACATACAGTACACATACAGTACACATACAGTACAACTACAGTACAACTACAGTACAACTACAGTACAAATACAGTACACATACAGTACAACTACAGTACAACTACAGTACACATACAGTACACATACAGTACAACTACAGTACACATACAGTACACATGCAGTACACATACAGTACAACTACAGTACACATACAGTACAACTACAGTACAACTACAGTACAACTACAGTACACATACAGTACACATACAGTACACATACAGTACAACTACAGTACAACTACAGTACAACTACAGTACACATACAGAACACATACAGTACAACTACAGTACACAAACAGTACACATACAGTACACATACAGTACAACTACAGTACACATACAGTACAACTACAGTACAACTACAGTACAACTACAGTACAAATACAGTAAAACTACAGTACTACTACAGTACAACTACAGTACAACTACAGTACACATACAGTACACATACAGTACAACTACAGTACACATACAGTACAACTACAGTACAACTACAGTACACATACAGTACACATACAGTACAACTACAGTACACATACAGTACAAATACAGTACACATACAGTACAACTACAGTACAACTACAGTACAAATACAGTTAAAATAAAGTACACATACAGTACAACTACAGTACAACTACAGTACAACTACAGTACAAGTACAGTACAAATACAGTACAACTACAGTACACATACAGTACAACTACAGTCCAACTACAGTACAACTACAGTACAAGTACAGTACAAGTACGGTACAAATACAGTACAACTACAGTACAAGTACAGTACAAATACAGTACAACTACAGTACACATACAGTACAACTACAGTACAAGTACAGTACAAGTACAGTACAAGTACAGTACAACTACAGTACAACTACAGTACAAGTACAGTACAAATACAGTACACATACAGTACAACTACAGTACAACTACAGTACAAGTACAGTACAACTACAGTACAAATACAGTACACATACAGTACAACTACAGTACAACTACAGTACAACTACAGTACAAATACAGTACACATACAGTACAAATACAGTACAAATACAGTACAACTACAGTACAACTACAGTACAACTACAGTACAAATACAGTACACATACAGTACAACTAGAGTACAACTACAGTACAACTACAGTACAAATACAGTACACATACAGTACAACTACAGTACAACTACAGTACAACTACAGTACAAGTACAGTTAAAATACAGTACACATACCGTACAACTACAGTACAACTACAGTACAACTACAGTACAACTACAGTACAAATACAGTACACATACAGTACAACTACAGTACAACTACAGTACAAATACAGTACACATACAGTACAACTACAGTACAACTACAGTACAAATACAGTACAACTACAGTACACATACAGTACAAGTACAGTACAACTACAGTACAACTACAGTACAACTACACTATAAATACAGTACACATACAGTACAACTACAGTACAACTACAGTACAACTACAGTACAAATACAGTACACATACAGTACAACTACAGTACAAATACAGTACAAGTACAGTACAACTACAGTACAACTACAGTACAACTACAGTACAACTACAGTACAAATACAGTACACATACAGTACAAGTACAGTACAACTACAGTACACATACAGTACAACTACAGTACAACTAAAGTACAAGTACAGTACAACTACAATACTCATACAGTACAACTAGAGTACAACTACAGTACAAATACAATACACATACAGTACAAATACAGTACACATACAGTACTACTACAGTACAACTACAGTACAAATACAGTACACATACAGTACAACTACAGTACAACTACAGTACAACTACAGTACAAATACAGTACACATACAGTACAACTACAGTACAAATACAGTACAAGTACAGTACATCTACAGTACAAATACAGTACACATACAGTACAACTACAGTACAAATACAGTACAAGTACAGTACAACTACAGTACAACTACAGTACAACTACAGTACAAATACAGTACACATACAGTACAAATACAGTACAACCACAGTACAACTACAGTACAAATACAGTACACATACAGTACAAATACAGTGCAAGTACAGTACAACTACAGTACACATACAGTACAACTACAGTACAACTACAGTACAACTACAGTACAAATACAGTGCAACTACAGTACAAATACAGTACAACTACAGTACAAGTACAGTTAAAATACAGTACACATACAGTACAACTACAGTACAACTACAGTACAAATACAGTACACATACAGTACAAATACAGTACAACTACAGTACAACTACAGTACAAATACAGTACACATACAGTACAAATACAGTACAAGTACAGTACAACTACAGTACACATACAGTACAACTACAGTACAACTACAGTACAAGTACAGTACAACTACAGTACACATACAGTACAACTACAGTACAACTACAGTACAAATACAGTACACATACAGTACAACTACAGTACAACTACAGTATAATACAGTACAAATACAGTACAAATACAGTACAACAACAGTACAACTACAGTACAAATACAGTACACATACAGTACAACTACAGTACAAGTACAGTACAACTACAGTACACATAGAGTACAACTACAGTACAACTACAGTACAACTACAGTACAAATACAGTACACATACAGTACAAATACAGTACACATACAGTACAAATACAGTACACATACAGTACAACTACAGTACAACTACAGTACAACTACAGTACAAATGCAGTACAACTACAGTACAAATACAGTACAACTACAGTACACATACAGTACAACTACAGTACAAGTACAGTACAAGTACAGTACAACTACAGTACAACTACAGTACAAGTACAGTACAAATACAGTACACATACAGTACAACTACAGTACAACTACAGTACAAGTACAGTACAAATACAGTACAAATACAGTACAACTACAGTACAACTACAGTACACATACAGTACAACTACAGTACACATACAGTACAACTACAGTACAACTACAGTACAAATACAGTACAACTACAGTACAACTACAGTACAAGTACAGTACAAATAGAGTACAACTACAGTACACATACAGTACAACTACAGTACAAATACAGTACAACTACAGTACAACTACAGTACAAGTACAGTACAAATACAGTACACATACAGTACAACTACAGTACAACTACAATACAACTACAGTACAAGTACAGTACAACTACAGTACAACTACAGTACAACTACAGTACAATACAGTACAAATACAGTACAAATACAGTACAACTACAGTACAACTACAGTACAAATACAGTACACATACAGTACAACTACAGTACAAGAACAGTACAACTACAGTACACATACAGTACAACTACAGTACAACTACAGTACACATACAGTACAACTACAGTACAAGTACAGTACACATACAGTACACATACAGTACAACCCCAGTACAAATACAGTACACATACAGTACAACTACAGTACACATACAGTACAACTACAGTACACATACAGTACACATACAGTACAACTACAGTACAAATACAGTACACATACAGTACAAATACAGTACACATACAGAACAACTACAGTACAACTGCAGTACAACTAAAGTACAACTACAGTACACATACAGTACAACTACAGTACAACTACAGTACACATACAGTACAACTACAGTACAACTACAGTACAACTACAGTACACATACAGTACACATACAGTACAACTACAAGTACAACTACAGTACACATACAGTACACATACAGTACAACTACAGTAAACATACAGTACAAATACAGTACACATACAGTACAACAACAGTACAACTACAGTACAACTACAGTACAAATACTGTACAACTACAGTACAACTACAGTACAACTACAGTACAACTACAGTACAACTAGAGTACAACTACAGTACACATACAGTACACATACAGTACACATACAGTACACATACAGTACACATACAGTACACATACAGTACACATACACTACACATACAGTACAACTACAGTACAACTACAGTACAACTACAGTACACATACAGTACAACTACAGTACAACTACAGTACACATACAGTACACATACACTACAACTACAGTACACATAGAGTACAAATACAGTACACATACAGTACAACTACAGTACAAATACAGTTAAAATAAAGTACACATACAGTACAACTACAGTACAACTACAGTACAACTACAGTACAACTACAGTACAAGTACAGTACAAATACAGTACAACTACAGTACAAGTACAGTACAAATACAGTACAACTACAGTACAACTACAGTACAAGTAGAGTAAAAATACAGTACACATACAGTACAACTACAGTACAACTACAGTACAAGTACAGTACAAGTACAGTACAACTACAGTACAACTACAGTACAAGTACAGTACAAGTACAGTACACATACAGTACAACTACAGTACAAGTACAGTACAAGTACAGTACAACTACAGTACAACTACAGTACAAGTACAGTACAAATACAGTACAACTACAGTACACATACAGTACAACTACAGTACAACTACAGTACAACTACAGTACAAGTACAGTACAAGTACAGTACAACTACAGTACAACTACAGTACAAGTACAGTACAAATACAGTACAACTACAGTACACATACAGTACAACTACAGTACAAGTACAGTACAAGTACAGTACAAGTACAGTACAAGTACAGTACAAGTACAGTACAACTGCAGTACAACTACAGTACAAGTACAGTACAAATACAGTACACATACAGTACAACTACAGTACAACTACAGTACAAGTACAGTACAAATGCAGTACACATACAGTACAAATACAGTACAACTACAGTACAACTACAGTACAAGTTCAGTACAAATACAGTAGAACTACAGTACACATACAGTACAACTACAGTACAACTACAGTACAACTACAGTACAAGTACAGTACAAGTACAGTACAAGTACAGTACAACTACAGTACAACTACAGTACAAGTACAGTACAAATACAGTACAACTACAGTACACATACAGTACAACTACAGTACAAGTACAGTACAAGTACAGTACAACTACAGTACAACTACAGTACAAGTACAGTACAAATACAGTACACATACAGTACAACTACAGTACAACTACAGTACAAGTACAGTACAAATACAGTACAAATACAGTACAACTACAGTACACATTCAGTACAACTACAGTACACATACAGTACAACTACAGTACACATACAGTACAACTACAGTACAACTACTGTACAAATACAGTACAACTACAGTACAACTACAGTACAAATAAAGTACAACTACAGTACACATACAGTACAACTACAGTACAAATACAGTACAACTACAGTACAACTACAATACAAGTACATTACAAATACAGTACACATACAGTACAACTACAGTACAACTACAGTTTATTTATTTATTTATCGTATGGCTTTTAGTGCCGGGAGTGTCCGAGGACATGTTCGGCTCGCCTGAGTATGTAGCTGCTTCCAGCGGATACCCTAAAGGGTGAGCTACACATTCCGTTCAATTTCAAGTAGTTCCAACTTTCGCCACCAGATATCAATGATACCTAGTGGTGAACGTTGGAACTTTGATAGAGCGTTCTGACGAAATCTAACCTAACAAATTTTGCTTTACACAAGTTTAGTCTGTGAAAGGATTTTTTACATGCCATAAATCTATGACATGGGACCGCCGGCTTTACTTCCCCTCCGAAGGAAGGCATACTGAAGGATTTTCAACGCTCTTAAAAAATCCGACGACTTCGGCCGGGTTTGAACCCGCTATCTTGGGCATAGCAGTTCAGCATGCTACCGACATGCTACAATACAACTACAGTACAAGTACAGTACAAGTACAGTACAAGTACAGTACAACTACAGTACAAGTACAGTACAAGTACAGTACAACTACAGTACAACTACAGTACAAGTACAGTACAAGTACAGTACAACTACAGTACAAGTACAGTACAAGTACAGTACAACTACAGTACAACTACAGTACAAGTACAGTACAAATACAGTACAACTACAGTACACATACAGTACAAGTACAGTACAACTACAGTACAACTACAGTACAAGTACAGTACAAGTACAGTACAAGTACAGTACAAATACAGTACAACTACAGTACAAGTACAGTACAAGTACAGTACAACTACAGTACAACTACAGTACAAGTACAGTACAAATACAGTACAACTACAGTACACATACAGTACACATACAGTACAACTACAGTACAACTACAGTACAACTACAGTACAGGTACAGTACAAGTACAGTACAACTACAGTACAACTAGAGTACAAGTACAGTACAAATACAGTAAAACTACAGTACACATACAGTACAACTACAGTACAAGTACAGTACAAGTACAGTACAACTACAGTACAACTACAGTACAAGTACAGTACAAATACAGTACACATACAGTACAACTACAGTACAACTACAGTACAAGTACAGTATAAATACAGTACACATACAGTACAACTACAGTACAACTACAGTACAAGTAAAGAACAAATACAGTACAACTACAGTACACATACAGTACAACTACAGTACAACTACAGTACAACTACATTACAAGTACAGTACAAGTACAGTACAACTACAGTACAACTACAGTACAAGTACAGTACAAATACAGTACAACTACAGTACACATACAGTACAACTACAGTACAAGTACAGTACAAGTACAGTACAACTACAGTACAACTACAGTACAAGTACAGTACAAATACAGTACACATACAGTACAACTACAGTACACCTACAGTACAAGTACAGTACAAATACAGTACACATACAGTACAACTACAGTACAACTACAGTACAAATACATTACAAGTACAGTACAAGTACAGTACAACTACAGTACAACTACAGTACAACTACAGTACAAGTACAGTACAAGTACAGTACAACTACAGTACAACTACAGTACAAGTACAGTACAAATACAGTACACATACAGTACAACTACAGTACAACTACAGTACAAGTACAGTACAAATACAGTACAAATACAGTTCAACTACAGTACAACTACAGTACACATACAGTACAACTACAGTACACATACAGTACAACTACAGTACAACTACAGTACAAATACAGTACAACTACAGTACAACTACAGTACAAGTACAGTACAAATACAGTACAACTACAGTACACATACAGTACAACTACAGTACAAATACAGTACAACTACAGTACAACTACAGTACAAGTACAGTACAAATACAGTACACATACAGTACAACTACAGTACAACTACAATACAACTACAGTACAAGTACAGTACAACTACAGTACAACTACAGTACAACTACAGTACAATACAGTACAAATACAGTACAAATACAGTACAACTACAGTACAACTACAGTACAAATACAGTACACATACAGTACAACTACAGTACAAGAACAGTACAACTACAGTACACATACAGTACAACTACAGTACAACTACAGTACACATACAGTACAACTACAGTACAAGTACAGTACACATACAGTACACATACAGTACAACTACAGTACAAATACAGTACAAGTACAGTACAACTACAGTACAACTACAGTACAACTACAGTACAAATACAGTACACATACAGTACAAATACAGTACAACCACAGTACAACTACAGTACAAATACAGTACACATACAGTACAAATACAGTACAAGTACAGTACAACTACAGTACACATACAGTACAACTACAGTACAACTACAGTACAACTACAGTACAAATACAGTACAACTACAGTACAAATACAGTACAACTACAGTACAAGTACAGTTAAAATACAGTACACATACAGTACAACTACAGTACAACTACAGTACAAATACAGTACACATACAGTACACATACAGTACAACTACAGTACAACTACAGTACAAATACTGTACATCTACAGTACAACTACAGTACAACTACAGTACAACTAGAGTACAACTACAGTACACATACAGTACACATACAGTACACATACAGTACACATACAGTACACATACAGTACACATACAGTACACATACACTACACATACAGTACAACTACAGTACAACTACAGTACAACTACAGTACACATACAGTTCACATACAGTACAACTACAGTACATATACAGTACAACTACAGTACACATACAGTACACATACAGTACAACTACAGTACACAAACAGTACACATACAGTACACATACAGTACAACTACAGTACAACTACAGTACAAATACAGTACAACTACAGTACAACTACAGTACACATACAGTACACATACAGTACAACTACAGTACACATACAGTACACATACAGTACACATACAGTACAACTACAGTACAACTACAGTACAACTACAGTACAAATTCAGTACACATACAGTTCAACTACAGTACAACTACAGTACACATACAGTACACATACAGTACACATACAGTACACATACAGTACAACTACAGTACAACTACAGTACAAATACAGTACAACTACAGTACAACTACAGTACACATACAGTACACATACAGTACAACTACAGTACACATACAGTACACATACAGTACACATACAGTACAACTACAGTACAACTACAGTACACATACAGTACAACTACAGTACAACTACAGTACAACTACAGTACAAATTCAGTACACATACAGTTCAACTACAGTACAAATACAGTACACATACAGTACACATACAGTACAACTACAGTACACATACAGTACACATACAGTACACATACAGTACAACTACAGTACAACTACAGTACACATACAGTACAACTACAGTACAACTACAGTTCAACTACAGTACACATACAGTACACATACAGTACACATACAGTACAACTACAGTACAACTACAGTACAACTACAGTACACATACAGAACACATACAGTACAACTACAGTACACATACAGTACACATACAGTACAACTACAGTACAACTACAGTACAACTACAGTACAAATACAGTAAAACTACAGTACTACTACAGTACAACTACAGTACACATACAGTACACATACAGTACAACTACAGTACACATACAGTACAACTACAGTACAACTACAGTACACATACAGTACACATACAGTACAACTACAGTACACATACAGTACAAATACAATACACATACAGTACAACTACAGTACAACTACAGTACAAATACAGTTAAAATAAAGTACGCATACAGTACAACTACAGTACAACTACAGTACAACTACAGTACAACTACAGTACAAGTACAGTACAAATACAGTACAACTACAGTACAAGTACAGTACAAATACAGTACAACTACAGTACAACTACAGTACAAGTACAACACAAATACAGTACACATACAGTACAACTACAGTACAACTACAGTACAACTACAGTACAAGTACAGTACAAGTACAGTACAACTACAGTACAACTACAGTACAAGTACAGTACAAGTACAGTACACATACAGTACAACTACAGTACAAGTACAGTACAAGTACAGTACAACTACAGTACAACTACAGTACAAGTACAGTACAAATACAGTACAACTACAGTACACATACAGTACAACTACAGTACAACTACAGTACAACTACAGTACAAGTACAGTACAAGTACAGTACAACTACAGTACAAATACAGTACAAGTACAGTACAAATACAGTACAACTACAGTACACATACAGTACAACTACAGTACAAGTACAGTACAAGTACAGTACAACTACAGTACAACTACAGTACAAGTACAGTACAAATACAGTACACATACAGTACAACTACAGTACAAGTACAGTACAAATGCAGTACACATACAGTACAAATACAGTACAACTACAGTACAAGTACAGTACAAATACAGTACAACTACAGTACACATACAGTACAACTACAGTACAAGTACAGTACAAGTACAGTACAAGTACAGTACAACTACAGTACAACTACAGTACAAATACAGTACACATACAGTACAACTACAGTACAACTACAGTACAACTACAGTACAAATACAGTACACACACAGTACAACTAGAGTACAACTACAGTACAACTACAGTACAAATACAGTACACATACAGTACAACTACAGTACAACTACAGTACAACTACAGTACAAGTACAGTTAAAATACAGTACACATACAGTACAACTACAGTACAACTACAGTACAACTACAGTACAACTACAGTACAACTACAGTACAAATACAGTACACATACAGTACAACTACAGTACAACTACAGTACAAATACAGTACACATACAGTACAACTACAGTACAACTACAGTACAAATACAGTACACATACAGTACAACTACAGTACAACTACAGTACAACTACAGTACAAATACAGTACACATACAGTACAACTACAGTACAAATACAGTACAAGTACAGTACAACTACAGTACAAATACAGTACACATACAGTACAACTACAGTACAAATACAGTACAAGTACAGTACAACTACAGTACAACTACAGTACAACTACAGTACAAATACAGTACACATACAGTACAAATACAGTACAACCACAGTACAACTACAGTACAAATACAGTACACATACAGTACAAATACAGTAAAAGTACAGTACAACTACAGTACACATACAGTACAAGTACAGTACAACTACAGTACAACTACAGTACAACTACACTACAAATACAGTACACATACAGTACAACTACAGTACAACTACAGTACAAATACAGTACACATACAGTACAACTACAGTACAACTACAGTACAACTACAGTACAACTACAGTACAACTACAGTACAAATACAGTACACATACAGTACAAGTACAGTACAACTACAGTACACATACAGTACAACTACAGTACAACTACAGTACAAGTACAGTACAACTACAATACACATACAGTACAACTACAGTACAACTACAGTACAACTACAGTACACATACAGTACAAATACAGTACACATACAGTACAACTACAGTACAACTACAGTACAAATACAGTACACATACAGTACAACTACAGTACAACTACAGTACAACTACAGTACAAATACAGTACACATACAGTACAACTACAGTACAAATACAGTACAAGTACAGTACAACTACAGTACAAATACAGTACACATACAGTACAACTACAGTACAAATACAGTACAAGTACAGTACAACTACAGTACAACTACAGTACAACTACAGTACAAATACAGTACACATACAGTACAAATACAGTACAACCACAGTACAACTACAGTACAAATACAGTTCACATACAGTACAAATACAGTACAAGTACAGTACAACTACAGTACACATACAGTACAACTACAGTACAACTACAGTACAAGTACAGTACAACTACAGTACACATACAGTACAACTACAGTACAACTACAGTACAAATACAGTACACATACAGTACAACTACAGTACAACTACAGTACAATACAGTACAAATACAGTACAAATACAGTACAACTACAGTACAACTACAGTACAAATACAGTACACATACAGTACAACTACAGTACAAGTACAGTACAACTACAGTACACATACAGTACAAATACAGTACAACTACAGTACAACTACAGTACAAATACAGTACAACTACAGTACAAATACAGTACAACTACAGTACAAGTACAGTTAAAATACAGTACACATACAGTACAACTACAGTACAACTACAGTACAAATACAGTACACATACAGTACAAATACAGTACAACTACAGTACAACTACAGTACAAATACAGTACACATACAGTACAAATACAGTACAAGTACAGTACAACTACAGTACACATACAGTACAACTACAGTACAACTACAGTACAAGTACAGTACAACTACAGTACACATACAGTACAACTACAGTAAAACTACAGTACAAATACAGTACACATACAGTACAACTACAGTACAACTACAGTATAATACAGTACAAATACAGTACAAATACAGTACAACTACAGTACAACTACAGTACAAATACAGTACACATACAGTACAACTACAGTACAAGTACAGTACAACTACAGTACACATAGAGTACAACTACAGTACAACTACAGTACAACTACAGTACAAATACAGTACACATACAGTACAAATACAGTACACATACAGTACAAATACAGTACACATACAGTACAACTACAGTACAACTACAGTACAACTACAGTACAAATACAGTACAACTACAGTACAAATACAGTACAACTACAGTACACATACAGTACAAGTACAGTACAAGTACAGTACAACTACAGTACAACTACAGTACAAGTACAGTACAAATACAGTACACATACAGTACAACTACAGTACAACTACAGTACAAGTACAGTACAAATACAGTACAAATACAGTACAACTACAGTACAACTACAGTACACATACAGTACAACTACAGTACACATACAGTACAACTACAGTACAACTACAGTACAAATACAGTACAACTACATTACAACTACAGTACAAGTACAGTACAAATACAGTACAACTACAGTACACATACAGTACAACTACAGTACAAATACAGTACAACTACAGTACAACTACAGTACAAGTACAGTACAACTACAGTACAATACAGTACAAATACAGTACAAATACAGTACAACTACAGTACAACTACAGTACAAATACAGTACACATACAGTACAACTACAGTACAAGAACAGTACAACTACAGTACACATACAGTACAACTACAGTACAACTACAGTACACATACAGTACAACTACAGTACAAGTACAGTACACATACAGTACACATACAGTACAACTACAGTACAAATACAGTACAAGTACAGTACAACTACAGTACAACTACAGTACAACTACAGTACAAATACAGTACACATACAGTACAAATACAGTACAACCACAGTACAACTACAGTACAAATACAGTACACATACAGTACAAATACAGTACAAGTACAGTACAACTACAGTACACATACAGTACAACTACAGTACAACTACAGTACAACTACAGTACAAATACAGTACAACTACAGTACAAATACAGTACAACTACAGTACAAGTACAGTTAAAATACAGTACACATACAGTACAACTACAGTACAACTACAGTACAAATACAGTACACATACAGTACACATACAGTACAACTACAGTACAACTACAGTACAAATACTGTACATCTACAGTACAACTACAGTACAACTACAGTACAACTAGAGTACAACTACAGTACACATACAGTACACATACAGTACACATACAGTACACATACAGTACACATACAGTACACATACAGTACACATACACTACACATACAGTACAACTACAGTACAACTACAGTACAACTACAGTACACATACAGTTCACATACAGTACAACTACAGTACATATACAGTACAACTACAGTACACATACAGTACACATACAGTACAACTACAGTACACAAACAGTACACATACAGTACACATACAGTACAACTACAGTACAACTACAGTACAAATACAGTACAACTACAGTACAACTACAGTACACATACAGTACACATACAGTACAACTACAGTACACATACAGTACACATACAGTACACATACAGTACAACTACAGTACAACTACAGTACAACTACAGTACAAATTCAGTACACATACAGTTCAACTACAGTACAACTACAGTACACATACAGTACACATACAGTACACATACAGTACACATACAGTACAACTACAGTACAACTACAGTACAAATACAGTACAACTACAGTACAACTACAGTACACATACAGTACACATACAGTACAACTACAGTACACATACAGTACACATACAGTACACATACAGTACAACTACAGTACAACTACAGTACACATACAGTACAACTACAGTACAACTACAGTACAACTACAGTACAAATTCAGTACACATACAGTTCAACTACAGTACAAATACAGTACACATACAGTACACATACAGTACAACTACAGTACACATACAGTACACATACAGTACACATACAGTACAACTACAGTACAACTACAGTACACATACAGTACAACTACAGTACAACTACAGTTCAACTACAGTACACATACAGTACACATACAGTACACATACAGTACAACTACAGTACAACTACAGTACAACTACAGTACACATACAGAACACATACAGTACAACTACAGTACACATACAGTACACATACAGTACAACTACAGTACAACTACAGTACAACTACAGTACAAATACAGTAAAACTACAGTACTACTACAGTACAACTACAGTACACATACAGTACACATACAGTACAACTACAGTACACATACAGTACAACTACAGTACAACTACAGTACACATACAGTACACATACAGTACAACTACAGTACACATACAGTACAAATACAATACACATACAGTACAACTACAGTACAACTACAGTACAAATACAGTTAAAATAAAGTACGCATACAGTACAACTACAGTACAACTACAGTACAACTACAGTACAACTACAGTACAAGTACAGTACAAATACAGTACAACTACAGTACAAGTACAGTACAAATACAGTACAACTACAGTACAACTACAGTACAAGTACAACACAAATACAGTACACATACAGTACAACTACAGTACAACTACAGTACAACTACAGTACAAGTACAGTACAAGTACAGTACAACTACAGTACAACTACAGTACAAGTACAGTACAAGTACAGTACACATACAGTACAACTACAGTACAAGTACAGTACAAGTACAGTACAACTACAGTACAACTACAGTACAAGTACAGTACAAATACAGTACAACTACAGTACACATACAGTACAACTACAGTACAACTACAGTACAACTACAGTACAAGTACAGTACAAGTACAGTACAACTACAGTACAAATACAGTACAAGTACAGTACAAATACAGTACAACTACAGTACACATACAGTACAACTACAGTACAAGTACAGTACAAGTACAGTACAACTACAGTACAACTACAGTACAAGTACAGTACAAATACAGTACACATACAGTACAACTACAGTACAAGTACAGTACAAATGCAGTACACATACAGTACAAATACAGTACAACTACAGTACAAGTACAGTACAAATACAGTACAACTACAGTACACATACAGTACAACTACAGTACAAGTACAGTACAAGTACAGTACAAGTACAGTACAACTACAGTACAACTACAGTACAAATACAGTACACATACAGTACAACTACAGTACAACTACAGTACAACTACAGTACAAATACAGTACACACACAGTACAACTAGAGTACAACTACAGTACAACTACAGTACAAATACAGTACACATACAGTACAACTACAGTACAACTACAGTACAACTACAGTACAAGTACAGTTAAAATACAGTACACATACAGTACAACTACAGTACAACTACAGTACAACTACAGTACAACTACAGTACAACTACAGTACAAATACAGTACACATACAGTACAACTACAGTACAACTACAGTACAAATACAGTACACATACAGTACAACTACAGTACAACTACAGTACAAATACAGTACACATACAGTACAACTACAGTACAACTACAGTACAACTACAGTACAAATACAGTACACATACAGTACAACTACAGTACAAATACAGTACAAGTACAGTACAACTACAGTACAAATACAGTACACATACAGTACAACTACAGTACAAATACAGTACAAGTACAGTACAACTACAGTACAACTACAGTACAACTACAGTACAAATACAGTACACATACAGTACAAATACAGTACAACCACAGTACAACTACAGTACAAATACAGTACACATACAGTACAAATACAGTAAAAGTACAGTACAACTACAGTACACATACAGTACAAGTACAGTACAACTACAGTACAACTACAGTACAACTACACTACAAATACAGTACACATACAGTACAACTACAGTACAACTACAGTACAAATACAGTACACATACAGTACAACTACAGTACAACTACAGTACAACTACAGTACAACTACAGTACAACTACAGTACAAATACAGTACACATACAGTACAAGTACAGTACAACTACAGTACACATACAGTACAACTACAGTACAACTACAGTACAAGTACAGTACAACTACAATACACATACAGTACAACTACAGTACAACTACAGTACAACTACAGTACACATACAGTACAAATACAGTACACATACAGTACAACTACAGTACAACTACAGTACAAATACAGTACACATACAGTACAACTACAGTACAACTACAGTACAACTACAGTACAAATACAGTACACATACAGTACAACTACAGTACAAATACAGTACAAGTACAGTACAACTACAGTACAAATACAGTACACATACAGTACAACTACAGTACAAATACAGTACAAGTACAGTACAACTACAGTACAACTACAGTACAACTACAGTACAAATACAGTACACATACAGTACAAATACAGTACAACCACAGTACAACTACAGTACAAATACAGTTCACATACAGTACAAATACAGTACAAGTACAGTACAACTACAGTACACATACAGTACAACTACAGTACAACTACAGTACAAGTACAGTACAACTACAGTACACATACAGTACAACTACAGTACAACTACAGTACAAATACAGTACACATACAGTACAACTACAGTACAACTACAGTACAATACAGTACAAATACAGTACAAATACAGTACAACTACAGTACAACTACAGTACAAATACAGTACACATACAGTACAACTACAGTACAAGTACAGTACAACTACAGTACACATACAGTACAAATACAGTACAACTACAGTACAACTACAGTACAAATACAGTACAACTACAGTACAAATACAGTACAACTACAGTACAAGTACAGTTAAAATACAGTACACATACAGTACAACTACAGTACAACTACAGTACAAATACAGTACACATACAGTACAAATACAGTACAACTACAGTACAACTACAGTACAAATACAGTACACATACAGTACAAATACAGTACAAGTACAGTACAACTACAGTACACATACAGTACAACTACAGTACAACTACAGTACAAGTACAGTACAACTACAGTACACATACAGTACAACTACAGTAAAACTACAGTACAAATACAGTACACATACAGTACAACTACAGTACAACTACAGTATAATACAGTACAAATACAGTACAAATACAGTACAACTACAGTACAACTACAGTACAAATACAGTACACATACAGTACAACTACAGTACAAGTACAGTACAACTACAGTACACATAGAGTACAACTACAGTACAACTACAGTACAACTACAGTACAAATACAGTACACATACAGTACAAATACAGTACACATACAGTACAAATACAGTACACATACAGTACAACTACAGTACAACTACAGTACAACTACAGTACAAATACAGTACAACTACAGTACAAATACAGTACAACTACAGTACACATACAGTACAAGTACAGTACAAGTACAGTACAACTACAGTACAACTACAGTACAAGTACAGTACAAATACAGTACACATACAGTACAACTACAGTACAACTACAGTACAAGTACAGTACAAATACAGTACAAATACAGTACAACTACAGTACAACTACAGTACACATACAGTACAACTACAGTACACATACAGTACAACTACAGTACAACTACAGTACAAATACAGTACAACTACATTACAACTACAGTACAAGTACAGTACAAATACAGTACAACTACAGTACACATACAGTACAACTACAGTACAAATACAGTACAACTACAGTACAACTACAGTACAAGTACAGTACAAATACAGTACACATACAGTACAACTACAGTACAACTACAATACAACTACAGTACAAGTACAGTACAACTACAGTACAACTACAGTACAACTACAGTACAATACAGTACAAATACAGTACAAATACAGTACAACTACAGTACAACTACAGTACAAATACAGTACACATACAGTACAACTACAGTACAACTACAGTACACATACAGTACAACTACAGTACAAGTACAGTACACATACAGTACACATACAGTACTACTACAGTACAAATACAGTACACATACAGTACAACTACAGTACACATACAGTAAAACTACAGTACACATACAGTACACATACAGTACAACTACAGTACAAATACAGTACACATACAGTACAAATACAGTACACATACAGAACAACTACAGTACAACTGCAGTACAACTAAAGTACAACTACAGTACACATACAGTACAACTACAGTACAACTACAGTACACATACAGTACAACTACAGTACAACTACAGTACAACTACAGTACACATACAGTACACATACAGTACAACTACAAGTACAACTACAGTACACATACAGTACACATACAGTACAACTATAGTAAACATACAGTACAAATACAGTACACATACAGTACAACAACAGTAAAACTACAGTACAACTACAGTACAAATACTGTACAACTACAGTACAACTACAGTACAACTACAGTACAACTACAGTACAACTAGAGTACAACTACAGTACACATACAGTACACATACAGTACACATACAGTACACATACAGTACACATACAGTACACATACAGTACACATACACTACACATACAGTACAACTACAGTACAACTACAGTACACATACAGTACAACTACAGTACACATACAGTACAACTACAGTACACATACAGTACACATACAGTACACATACAGTACAACTACAGTACAACTACAGTACAAATACAGTACACATACAGTACAACTACAGTACACATACAGTACACATACAGTACACATACAGTACAACTACAGTACAACTAAAGTACAACTACAGTACAAATACAGTACACATACAGTACAACTACAGTACAACTACAGTACACATACAGTACACATACAGTACAACTACAGTACACATACAGTACACATACAGTACACATACAGTACAACTACAGTACACATACAGTACAACTACAGTACAACTACAGTACACATACAGAACGCATACAGTACACATACAGTACAACTACAGTACAACTACAGTGCAACTACAGTACACATACAGAACACATACAGTACAACTACAGTACACAAACAGTACACATACAGTACACATACAGTACAACTACAGTACACATACAGTACACATACAGTACAACTACAGTACAACTACAGTACAACTACAGTACAAATACAGTAAAACTACAGTACTACTACAGTACAACTACAGTACAACTACAGTACACATACAGTACACATACATTACAACTACAGTACACATACAGTACAACTACAGTACAACTACAGTACACATACAGTACACATACAGTACAACTACAGTACACATACAGTACAAATACAGTACACATACAGTACAACTACAGTACAACTACAGTACAAATACAGTTAAAATAAAGTACACATACAGTACAACTACAGTACAACTACAGTACAACTACAGTACAACTACAGTACAAGTACAGTACAAATACAGTACAACTACAGTACAAGTACAGTACAAATACAGTACAACTACAGTACAACTACAGTACAAGTACAGTACAAATACAGTACACATACAGTACAACTACAGTAGAACTACAGTACAAGTACAGTACAAGTACAGTACAACTACAGTACAACTACAGTACAAGTACAGTACAAGTACAGTACACATACAGTACAACTACAGTACAAGTACAGTACAAGTACAGTACAACTACAGTACAACTACAGTACAAGTACAGTACAAATACAGTACAACTACAGTACACATACAGTACAACTAGAGTACAACTACAGTACAACTACAGTACAAGTACAGTACAAGTACAGTACAACTACAGTACAACTACAGTACAAGTACAGTACAAATACAGTACAACTACAGTACACATACAGTACAACTACAGTACAAGTACAGTACAAGTACAGTACAAGTACAGTACAAGTACAGTACAAGTACAGTACAACTACAGTACAACTACAGTACAAGTACAGTAAAAATACAGTACACATACAGTACAACTACAGTACAACTACAGTACAAGTACAGTACAAATGCAGTACACATACAGTACAAATACAGTACAACTACAGTACAACTACAGTACAAGTACAGTACAGATACAGTAGAACTACAGTACACATACAGTACAACTACAGTACAACTACAGTACAACTACAGTAAAAGTACTGTACAAGTACAGTACAACTACAGTACAACTACAGTAAAAGTACAGTACAAATACAGTACAACTGCAGTACACATACAGTACAACTACAGTACAAGTACAGTACAAGTACAGTACAACTACAGTACCACTACAGTACAAGTACAGTACAAATACAGTACACATACAGTAAAACTACAGTACAACAACAGTACAAGTACAGTACAAATACAGTATAAATACAGTACAACTACAGAACACATTCAGTACAACTACAGTACACATACAGTACAACTACAGTACACATACAGTACAACTAGAGTACAACTACTGTACAAATACAGTACAACTACAGTACAACTACAGTACAAATAAAGTACAACTACAGTACACATACAGTACAACTACAGTACAAATACAGTACAACTACAGTACAACTACAGTACAAGTACAGTACAAATACAGTACACATACAGTACAACTACAGTACAACTACAGTACAACTACAGTACAAGTACAGTACAAGTACAGTACAAGTACAGTACAACTACAGTACAAGTACAGTACAAGTACAGTACAACTACAGTACAACTACAGTACAAGTACAGTACAAGTACAGTACAACTACAGTACAAGTACAGTACAAGTACAGTACAACTACAGTACACCTACAGTACAAGTACAGTACAAATACAGTACAACTACATTACAAGTACAGTACAAGTACAGTACAACTACAGTACAACTACAGTACAACTACAGTACAAGTACAGTTAAAATACAGTACACATACAGTACAACTACAGTACAACTACAGTACAACTACAGTACAACTACAGTACAACTACAGTACAAAAACAGTACACATACAGTACAACTACAGTACAACTACAGTACAACTACAGTACAAATACAGTACACATACAGTACAACTACAGTACAACTACAGTACAAATACAGTACACATACAGTACAACTACAGTACAACTACAGTATAACTACAGTACAAATACAGTACACATACAGTACAACTACAGTACAAATACAGTACAAGTACAGTACAACTACAGTACAAATACAGTACACATACAGTACAACTACAGTACAAATACAGTACAAGTACAGTACAACTACAGTACAACTACAGTACAACTACAGTACAAATACAGTACACATACAGTACAAATACAGTACAACCACAGTACAACTACAGTACAAATACAGTACACATACAGTACAAATACAGTAAAAGTACAGTACAACTACAGTACACATACAGTACAAGTACAGTACAACTACAGTATAACTACAGTACAACTACACTACAAATACAGTACACATACAGTACAACTACAGTACAACTACAGTACAAATACAGTACACATACAGTACAACTACAGTAAAACTACAGTACAACTACAGTACAACTACAGTACAACTACAGTACAAATACAGTACACATACAGTACAAGTACAGTACAACTACAGTACACATACAGTACAACTACAGTACAACTACAGTACAAGTACAGTACAACTACAATACACATTCAGTACAACTACAGTACAACTACAGTACAACTACAGTACACATACAGTACAAATACAGTACACATACAGTACAACTACAGTACAACTACAGTACAAATACAGTACACATACAGTACAACTACAGTACAACTACAGTACAACTACAGTACAAATACAGTACACATACAGTACAACTACAGTACAAATACAGTACAAGTACAGTACAACTACAGTACAAATACAGTACACATACAGTACAACTACAGTACAAATACAGTACAAGTACAGTACAACTACAGTACAACTACAGTACAACTACAGTACAAATACAGTACACATACAGTACAAATACAGTACAACCACAGTACAACTACAGTACAAATACAGTACACATACAGTACAAATACAGTACAAGTACAGTACAACTACAGTACACATACAGTACAACTACAGTACAACTACAGTACAAGTACAGTACAACTACAGTACACATACAGTACAACTACAGTACAACTACAGTACAAATACAGTACACATACAGTACAACTACAGTACAACTACAGTACAATACAGTACAAATACAGTACAAATACAGTACAACTACAGTACAACTACAGTACAAATACAGTACACATACAGTACAACTACAGTACAAGTACAGTACAACTACAGTACACATACAGTACAAATACAGTACAACTACAGTACAACTACAGTACAAATACAGTACAACTACAGTACAAATACAGTACAACTACAGTACAAGTACAGTTAAAATACAGTACACATACAGTACAACTACAGTACAACTACAGTACAAATACAGTACACATACAGTACAAATACAGTACAACTACAGTACAACTACAGTACAAATACAGTACACATACAGTACAAATACAGTACAAGTACAGTACAACTACAGTACACATACAGTACAACTCCAGTACAACTACAGTACAAGTACAGTACAACTACAGTACACATACAGTACAACTACAGTAAAACTACAGTACAAATACAGTACACATACAGTACAACTACAGTACAACTACAGTATAATACAGTACAAATACAGTACAAATACAGTACAACTACAGTACAACTACAGTACAAATACAGTACACATACAGTACAACTACAATACAAGTACAGTACAACTACAGTACACATAGAGTACAACTACAGTACAACTACAGTACAACTACAGTACAAATACAGTACACATACAGTACAAATACAGTACACATACAGTACAAATACAGTACACATACAGTACAACTACAGTACAACTACAGTACAACTACAGTACAAATACAGTACAACTACAGTACAAATACAGTACAACTACAGTACACATACAGTACAACTACAGTACAAGTACAGTACAAGTACAGTACAACTACAGTACAACTACAGTACAAGTACAGTACAAATACAGTACACATACAGTACAACTACAGTACAAGTACAGTACAAATACAGTACAAATACAGTACAACTACAGTACAACTACAGTACACATACAGTACAACTACAGTACACATACAGTACAACTACAGTACAACTACAGTACAAATACAGTACAACTACAGTACAACTACAGTACAAGTACAGTACAAATACAGTACAACTACAGTACACATACAGTACAACTACAGTACAAATACAGTACAACTACAGTACAACTACAGTACAAGTACAGTACAAATACAGTACACATACAGTACAACTACAGTACAACTACAATACAACTACAGTACAAGTACAGTACAACTACAGTACAACTACAGTACAACTACAGTACAATACAGTACAAATACAGTACAAATACAGTACAACTACAGTACAACTACAGTACAAATACAGTACACATACAGTACAACTACAGTACAACTACAGTACACATACAGTACAACTACAGTACAAGTACAGTACACATACAGTACACATACAGTACTACTACAGTACAAATACAGTACACATACAGTACAACTACAGTACACATACAGTAAAACTACAGTACACATACAGTACACATACAGTACAACTACAGTACAAATACAGTACACATACAGTACAAATACAGTACATATACAGAACAACTACAGTACAACTGCAGTACAACTAAAGTACAACTACAGTACACATACAGTACAACTACAGTACAACTACAGTACACATACAGTACAACTACAGTACAACTACAGTACAACTACAGTACACATACAGTACACATACAGTACAACTACAAGTACAACTACAGTACACATACAGTACACATACAGTACAACTATAGTAAACATACAGTACAAATACAGTACACATACAGTACAACAACAGTAAAACTACAGTACAACTACAGTACAAATACTGTACAACTACAGTACAACTACAGTACAACTACAGTACAACTACAGTACAACTAGAGTACAACTACAGTACACATACAGTACACATACAGTACACATACAGTACACATACAGTACACATACAGTACACATACAGTACACATACACTACACATACAGTACAACTACAGTACAACTACAGTACACATACAGTACAACTACAGTACACATACAGTACAACTACAGTACACATACAGTACACATACAGTACACATACAGTACAACTACAGTACAACTACAGTACAAATACAGTACACATACAGTACAACTACAGTACACATACAGTACACATACAGTACACATACAGTACAACTACAGTACAACTAAAGTACAACTACAGTACAAATACAGTACACATACAGTACAACTACAGTACAACTACAGTACACATACAGTACACATACAGTACAACTACAGTACACATACAGTACACATACAGTACACATACAGTACAACTACAGTACACATACAGTACAACTACAGTACAACTACAGTACACATACAGTACACATACAGTACACATACAGTACAACTACAGTACAACTACAGTGCAACTACAGTACACATACAGAACACATACAGTACAACTACAGTACACAAACAGTACACATACAGTACACATACAGTACAACTACAGTACACATACAGTACACATACAGTACAACTACAGTACAACTACAGTACAACTACAGTACAAATACAGTAAAACTACAGTACTACTACAGTACAACTACAGTACAACTACAGTACACATACAGTACACATACAGTACAACTACAGTACACATACAGTACAACTACAGTACAACTACAGTACACATACAGTACACATACAGTACAACTACAGTACACATACAGTACAAATACAGTACACATACAGTACAACTACAGTACAACTACAGTACAAATACAGTTAAAATAAAGTACACATACAGTACAACTACAGTACAACTACAGTACAACTACAGTACAACTACAGTACAAGTACAGTACAAATACAGTACAACTACAGTACAAGTACAGTACAAATACAGTACAACTACAGTACAACTACAGTACAAGTACAGTACAAATACAGTACACATACAGTACAACTACAGTAGAACTACAGTACAAGTACAGTACAAGTACAGTACAACTACAGTACAACTACAGTACAAGTACAGTACAAGTACAGTACACATACAGTACAACTACAGTACAAGTACAGTACAAGTACAGTACAACTACAGTACAACTACAGTACAAGTACAGTACAAATACAGTACAACTACAGTACACATACAGTACAACTAGAGTACAACTACAGTACAACTACAGTACAAGTACAGTACAAGTACAGTACAACTACAGTACAACTACAGTACAAGTACAGTACAAATACAGTACAACTACAGTACACATACAGTACAACTACAGTACAAGTACAGTACAAGTACAGTACAAGTACAGTACAAGTACAGTACAACTACAGTACAACTACAGTACAAGTACAGTACAAATACAGTACACATACAGTACAACTACAGTACAACTACAGTACAAGTACAGTACAAATGCAGTACACATACAGTACAAATACAGTACAACTACAGTACAACTACAGTACAAGTACAGTACAGATACAGTAGAACTACAGTACACATACAGTACAACTACAGTACAACTACAGTACAACTACAGTAAAAGTACTGTACAAGTACAGTACAACTACAGTACAACTACAGTAAAAGTACAGTACAAATACAGTACAACTGCAGTACACATACAGTACAACTACAGTACAAGTACAGTACAAGTACAGTACAACTACAGTACAACTACAGTACAAGTACAGTACAAATACAGTACACATACAGTACAACTACAGTACAACTACAGTACAAGTACAGTACAAATACAGTACAAATACAGTACAACTACAGAACACATTCAGTACAACTACAGTACACATACAGTACAACTACAGTACACATACAGTACAACTAGAGTACAACTAATGTACAAATACAGTACAACTACAGTACAACTACAGTACAAATAAAGTACAACTACAGTACACATACAGTACAACTACAGTACAAATACAGTACAACTACAGTACAACTACAGTACAAGTACAGTACAAATACAGTACACATACAGTACAACTACAGTACAACTACAGTACAACTACAGTACAAGTACAGTACAAGTACAGTACAAGTACAGTACAACTACAGTACAAGTACAGTACAAGTACAGTACAACTACAGTACAACTACAGTACAAGTACAGTACAAGTACAGTACAACTACAGTACAAGTACAGTACAAGTACAGTACAACTACAGTACACCTACAGTACAAGTACAGTACAAATACAGTACAACTACATTACAAGTACAGTACAAGTACAGTACAACTACAGTACAACTACAGTACAAGTACAGTACAAATACAGTACAACTACAGTACACATACAGTACAACTACAGTACAAATACAGTACAACTACATTACAAGTACAGTACAAGTACAGTACAACTACAGTACAACTACAGTACAAGTACAGTACAAATACAGTACAACTACAGTACACATACAGTAAAACTACAGTACAAGTACAGTACAAGTACAGTACAACTACAGTACAACTACAGTACAAGTACAGTACAAATACAGTACACATACAGTACAACTACAGTACACCTACAGTACAAGTACAGTACAAATACAGTACACATACAGTACAACTACAGTACAACTACAGTACAACTACAGTACAAGTACAGTACAAATACAGTACAACTACAGTACACATACAGTACAACTACAGTACAACAACAGTACAACTACAGTACAAGTACAGTACAAGTACAGTACAAGTACAGTACAACTACAGTACAACTACAGTACAAGTACAGTGCAAATACAGTACACATACAGTACAACTACAGTACAACTACAGTACAAGTACAGTACAAATACAGTACAAATACAGTACAACTGCAGTACACATACAGTACAACTACAGTACAAATACAGTACAACTACATTACAACTACAGTACAAATACAGTACAACTACAGTACACATACAGTACACATACAGTACACATACAGTACAACTACAGTACAACTACAGTACACATACAGTACACATACTGTACAACTACAGTACAACTACAGTTAAAATACAGTACACATACAGTACAACTACAGTACAACTACAGTACAACTACAGTACACATACAGTACAACTACAGTACAACTACAGTACAACTACAGTACAAATACAGTAAAACTACAGTACAACTACAGAACAAGTACAGTACACATACAGTACAAGTACAGTACAAGTACAGTACCAGTACAGTACAAGTACAGTACAAGTACAGTACAACTACAGTACAACTACAGTACAAGTACAGTACAAAAATCAGTACACATACAGTACAACTACAGTACAACTACTGTACAACTACAGTACAAGTACAGTTAAAATACAGTACACATACAGTACAACTACAGTACAACTACAGTACAAGTACAGTATAAATACAGTACACATACAGTACAACTACAGTACAACTACAGTACAACTACAGTACAAGTACAGTACAAATACAGTACAACTACAGTACACATACAGTACATTTACAGTACAACTACAGTACAACTACAGTACAAGTACAGTACAACTACAGTACAACTACAGTACACATACAGTACAACTACAGTACAAGTACAGTACAAGTACAGTACAACTACAGTACAACTACAGTACAACTACAGTACAAGTACAGTACAAATACAGTACACATACAGTACAACTACAGTACAACTACAGTACAACTACAGTACAACTACAGTACAAATACAGTACACATACAGTACAAATACAGTACAATTACAGTTAAAATACAGTACAACTACAGTACAACTACAGTACAAGTTCAGTACACATACAGTACAACTACAGTACAACTACAGTACAACTACAGTACAAATACAGTACAACTACAGTACAACTACAGTACAAGTACAGTACACATACAGTACAACTACAGTACAACTACAGTACAACTACAATACAACTACAGTACAAGTACAGTACAATACAGTACAAATACAGTACAAATACAGTACAACTACAGTACAACTACAGTACAAATACAGTACACATACAGTACAACTACAGTACAACTACAGTACAACTACAGTACAACTACAGTACACATACAGTACAACTACAGTACAAGTACAGTACACATACAGTACAACTACAGTACAAATACAGTACACATACAGTTCAACTACAGTACACATACAGTACAACTACAGTACACATACAGTACACATACAGTACAACTACAGTACAAATACAGTACACATACAGTACAAATACAGTACACATACAGAACAAATACAGTACAACTGCAGTACAACTAAAGTACAACTACAGTACACATACAGTACAACTACAGTACAACTACAGTACACATACAGTACAACTACAGTACAACTACAGTACAACTACAGTACACATACAGTACACATACAGTACAACTACAAGTACAACTACAGTACACATACAGTACACATACAGTACAACTAGAGTAAACATACAGTACAAATACAGTACACATACAGTACAACAACAGTACAACTACAGTACAACTACAGTACAAATAATGTACAACTACAGTACAACTACAGTACAACTACAGTACAACTACAGTAAACTACAGTACACATACAGTACACATACAGTACACATACAGTACACATACAGTACACATACAGTACACATACAGTACACATACACTACACATACAGTACAACTACAGTACAACTACAGTACACATACAGTACAACTACAGTACACATACAGTACAACTACAGTACACATACAGTACACATACAGTACACATACAGTACAACTACAGTACAACTACAGTACAAATACAGTACACATACAGTACAACTACAGTACACATACAGTACACATACAGTACACATACAGTACAACTACAGTACAACTAAAGTACAACTACAGTACAAATACAGTACACATACAGTACAACTACAGTACAACTACAGTACACATACAGTACACATACAGTACAACTACAGTACACATACAGTACACATACAGTACACATACAGTACAACTACAGTACACATACAGTACAACTACAGTACAACTTCAGTACACATACAGTACACATACAGTACACATACAGTACAACTACAGTACAACTACAGTGCAACTACAGTACACATACAGAACACATACAGTACAACTACAGTACACAAACAGTACACATACAGTACACATACAGTACAACTACAGTACACATACAGTACACATACAGTACAACTACAGTACAACTACAGTACAACTACAGTACAAATACAGTAAAACTACAGTACTACTACAGTACAACTACAGTACAACTACAGTACACATACAGTACACATACAGTACAACTACAGTACACATACAGTACAACTACAGTACAACTACAGTACACATACAGTACACATACAGTACAACTACAGTACACATACAGTACAAATACAGTACACATACAGTACAACTACAGTACAACTACAGTACAAATACAGTTAAAATAAAGTACACATACAGTACAACTACAGTACAACTACAGTACAACTACAGTACAACTACAGTACAAGTACAGTACAAATACAGTACAACTACAGTACAAGTACAGTACAAATACAGTACAACTACAGTACAACTACAGTACAAGTACAGTACAAATACAGTACACATACAGTACAACTACAGTAGAACTACAGTACAAGTACAGTACAAGTACAGTACAACTACAGTACAACTACAGTACAAGTACAGTACAAGTACAGTACACATACAGTACAACTACAGTACAAGTACAGTACAAGTACAGTACAACTACAGTACAAATACAGTACAAGTACAGTACAAATACAGTACAACTACAGTACACATACAGTACAACTAGAGTACAACTACAGTACAACTACAGTACAAGTACAGTACAAGTACAGTACAACTACAGTACAACTACAGTACAAGTACAGTACAAATACAGTACAACTACAGTACACATACAGTACAACTACAGTACAAGTACAGTACAAGTACAGTACAAGTACAGTACAAGTACAGTACAACTACAGTACAACTACAGTACAAGTACAGTACAAATACAGTACACATACAGTACAACTACAGTACAACTACAGTACAAGTACAGTACAAATGCAGTACACATACAGTACAAATACAGTACAACTACAGTACAACTACAGTACAAGTACAGTACAGATACAGTAGAACTACAGTACACATACAGTACAACTACAGTACAACTACAGTACAACTACAGTAAAAGTACTGTACAAGTACAGTACAACTACAGTACAACTACAGTAAAAGTACAGTACAAATACAGTACAACTGCAGTACACATACAGTACAACTACAGTACAAGTACAGTACAAGTACAGTACAACTACAGTACAACTACAGTACAAGTACAGTACAAATACAGTACACATACAGTACAACTACAGTACAACTACAGTACAAGTACAGTACAAATACAGTACAAATACAGTACAACTACAGAACACATTCAGTACAACTACAGTACACATACAGTACAACTACAGTACACATACAGTACAACTACAGTACAACTACTGTACAAATACAGTACAACTACAGTACAACTACAGTACAAATAAAGTACAACTACAGTACACATACAGTACAACTACAGTACAAATACAGTACAACTACAGTACAACTACAGTACAAGTACAGTACAAATACAGTACACATACAGTACAACTACAGTACAACTACAGTACAACTACAGTACAAGTACAGTACAATTACAGTACAAGTACAGTACAACTACAGTACAAGTACAGTACAAGTACAGTACAACTACAGTACAACTACAGTACAAGTACAGTACAAGTACAGTACAACTACAGTACAAGTACAGTACAAGTACAGTACAACTACAGTACACCTACAGTACAAGTACAGTACAAATACAGTACAACTACATTACAAGTACAGTACAAGTACAGTACAACTACAGTACAAGTACAGTACAAATACAGTACAACTACAGTACACATACAGTACAACTACAGTACAAATACAGTACAACTACATTACAAGTACAGTACAAGTACAGTACAACTACAGTACAACTACAGTACAAGTACAGTACAAATACAGTACAACTACAGTACACATACAGTAAAACTACAGTACAAGTACAGTACAAGTACAGTACAACTACAGTACAACTACAGTACAAGTACAGTACAAATACAGTACACATACAGTACAACTACAGTACACCTACAGTACAAGTACAGTACAAATACAGTACACATACAGTACAACTACAGTACAACTACAGTACAACTACAGTACAAGTACAGTACAAATACAGTACAACTACAGTACACATACAGTACAACTACAGTACAACAACAGTACAACTACAGTACAAGTACAGTACAAGTACAGTACAACTACAATACAACTACAGTACAAGTACAGTGCAAATACAGTACACATACAGTACAACTACATTACAAGTACAGTACAAGTACAGTACAACTACAGTACAACTACAGTACAAGTACAGTACAAATACAGTACAACTACAGTACACATACAGTAAAACTACAGTACAAGTACAGTAAAAGTACAGTACAAATACAGTACAACTGCAGTACACATACAGTACAACTACAGTACAAGTACAGTACAACTACAGTACAACTACAGTACAAGTACAGTGCAAATACAGTACACATACAGTACAACTACAGTACAACTACAGTACAAGTACAGTACAAATACAGTACAAATACAGTACAAATACAGTACAACTACAGAACACATTCAGTACAACTACAGTACACATACAGTACAACTACAGTACACATACAGTACAACTACAGTACAACTACTGTACAAATACAGTACAACTACAGTACAACTACAGTACAAATAAAGTACAACTACAGTACACATACAGTACAACTACAGTACAAATACAGTACAACTACAGTACAACTACAGTACAAGTACAGTACAAATACAGTACACATACAGTACAACTACAGTAGAACTACAGTACAACTACAGTACAAGTACAGTACAATTACAGTACAAGTACAGTACAACTACAGTACAAGTACAGTACAAGTACAGTACAACTACAGTACAACTACAGTACAAGTACAGTACAAGTACAGTACAACTACAGTACAAGTACAGTACAAGTACAGTACAACTACAGTACACCTACAGTACAAGTACAGTACAAATACAGTACAACTACATTACAAGTACAGTACAAGTACAGTACAACTACAGTACAAGTACAGTACAAATACAGTACAACTACAGTACACATACAGTACAACTACAGTACAAATACAGTACAACTACATTACAAGTACAGTACAAGTACAGTACAACTACAGTACAACTACAGTACAAGTACAGTACAAATACAGTACAACTACAGTACACATACAGTAAAACTACAGTACAAGTACAGTACAAGTACAGTACAACTACAGTACAACTACAGTACAAGTACAGTACAAATACAGTACACATACAGTACAACTACAGTACACCTACAGTACAAGTACAGTACAAATACAGTACACATACAGTACAACTACAGTACAACTACAGTACAACTACAGTACAAGTACAGTACAAATACAGTACAACTACAGTACACATACAGTACAACTACAGTACAACAACAGTACAACTACAGTACAAGTACAGTACAAGTACAGTACAACTACAGTACAACTACAGTACAAGTACAGTGCAAATACAGTACACATACAGTACAACTACAGTACAACTACAGTACAAGTACAGTACAAATACAGTACAAATACAGTACAACTGCAGTACACATACAGTACAACTACAGTACAAATACAGTACAACTACAGTACAACTACAGTACAAATACAGTACAACTACAGTACACATACAGTACACATACAGTACACATACAGTACAACTACAGTACAACTACAGTACACATACAGTACACATACTGTACAACTACAGTACAACTACAGTTAAAATACAGTACACATACAGTACAACTACAGTACAACTACAGTACAACTACAGTACACATACAGTACAACTACAGTACAACTACAGTACAACTACAGTACAAATACAGTAAAACTACAGTACAACTACAGAACAAGTACAGTACACATACAGTACAAGTACAGTACAAGTACAGTACCAGTACAGTACAAGTACAGTACAAGTACAGTACAACTACAGTACAACTACAGTACAAGTACAGTACAAAAATCAGTACACATACAGTACAACTACAGTACAACTACTGTACAACTACAGTACAAGTACAGTTAAAATACAGTACACATACAGTACAACTACAGTACAACTACAGTACAAGTACAGTATAAATACAGTACACATACAGTACAACTACAGTACAACTACAGTACAACTACAGTACAAGTACAGTACAAATACAGTACAACTACAGTACACATACAGTACATTTACAGTACAACTACAGTACAACTACAGTACAAGTACAGTACAACTACAGTACAACTACAGTACACATACAGTACAACTACAGTACAAGTACAGTACAAGTACAGTACAACTACAGTACAACTACAGTACAACTACAGTACAAGTACAGTACAAATACAGTACACATACAGTACAACTACAGTACAACTACAGTACAACTACAGTACAACTACAGTACAAATACAGTACACATACAGTACAAATACAGTACAATTACAGTTAAAATACAGTACAACTACAGTACAACTACAGTACAAGTTCAGTACACATACAGTACAACTACAGTACAACTACAGTACAACTACAGTACAAATACAGTACAACTACAGTACAACTACAGTACAAGTACAGTACACATACAGTACAACTACAGTACAACTACAGTACAACTACAATACAACTACAGTACAAGTACAGTACAATACAGTACAAATACAGTACAAATACAGTACAACTACAGTACAACTACAGTACAAATACAGTACACATACAGTACAACTACAGTACAACTACAGTACAACTACAGTACAACTACAGTACAACTACAGTACACATACAGTACAACTACAGTACAAGTACAGTACACATACAATACAACTACAGTACAAATACAGTACACATACAGTTCAACTACAGTACACATACAGTACAACTACAGTACACATACAGTACACATACAGTACAACTACAGTACAAATACAGTACACATACAGTACAAATACAGTACACATACAGAACAAATACAGTACAACTGCAGTACAACTAAAGTACAACTACAGTACACATACAGTACAACTACAGTACAACTACAGTACACATACAGTACAACTACAGTACAACTACAGTACAACTACAGTACACATACAGTACACATACAGTACAACTACAAGTACAACTACAGTACACATACAGTACACATACAGTACAACTAGAGTAAACATACAGTACAAATACAGTACACATACAGTACAACAACAGTACAACTACAGTACAACTACAGTACAAATACTGTACAACTACAGTACAACTACAGTACAACTACAGTACAACTACAGTACAACTACAGTACAAATACAGTACACATACAGTACACATACAGTACACATACAGTACACATACAGTACAACTACAGTACACATACAGTACACATACACTACACATACAGTACAACTACAGTACAACTACAGTACACATACAGTACACATACAGTACAACTACAGTACACATACAGTACAACTACAGTACACATACAGTACACATACAGTACACATACAGTGCAACTACTGTACAACTACAGTACAACTACAGTACAAATACAGTACACATACAGTACAACTACAGTACACATACAGTACACATACAGTACACATACAGTACAACTACAGTACAACTACAGTACAACTACAGTACAAATACAGTACACATACAGTACAACTACAGTACAACTACAGTACACTTACAGTACACATACAGTACAACTACAGTACACATACAGTACACATACAGTACACATACAGTACAACTACAGTACACATAGAGTACAACTACAGTACAACTACAGTACAACTACAGTACACATACAGTACACATACAGTAAACATACAGTACAACTACAGTACACATACAGTACACATACAGTACAACTACAGTACAACTACAGTACAACTACAGTACAAATACAGTAAAACTACAGTACAACTACAGTACAACTACAGTACAACTACAGTACACATACAGTACACATACAGTACAACTACAGTACACATACAGTACAACTACAGTACAACTACAGTACACATACAGTACACATACAGTACAACTACAGTACACATACAGTACAAATACAGTACACATACAGTACAACTACAGTAAAACTACAGTACAAATACAGTTAAAATAAAGTACACATACAGTACAACTACAGTACAACTACAGTACAACTACAGTACAACTACAGTACAAGTACAGTACAAATACAGTACAACTACAGTACAAGTACAGTACAAATACAGTACAACTACAGTACAACTACAGTACAAGTACAGTACAAATACAGTACACATACAGTACAACTACAGTACAACTACAGTACAACTACAGTACAAGTACAATACAAGTACAGTACAACTACTGTACAACTACAGTACAAGTACAGTACAAGTACAGTACACATACAGTACAACTACAGTACAAGTACAGTACAAGTACAGTACAACTACAGTACAACTACAGTACAAATACAGTACAAATACAGTACAACTATAGTACACATACAGTACAACTACAGTACAACTACAGTACAACTACAGTACAAGTACAGTACAAGTACAGTACAACTACAGTACACATAGAGTACAACTACAGTACAACTACAGTACAACTACAGTACAAATACAGTACACATACAGTACAAATACAGTACACATACAGTACAAATACAGTACACATACAGTACAACTACAGTACAACTACAGTACAACTACAGTACAAATACAGTACAACTACAGTACAAATACAGTACAACTACAGTACACATACAGTACACATACAGTACAACTACAGTACAACTGCAGTACAAATACAGTACAACTACAGTACAACTTCAGTACACATACAGTACACATACAGTACAAATACAGTACACATACAGTACAAATACAGTACAACTACAGTACAAATACAGTACAACTACAGTACAAGTACAGTACAAGTACAGTACAACTACAGTACACATAGAGTACAACTACAGTACAACTACAGTACAACTACAGTACAACTACAGTACAACTACAGTACAAATACAGTACACATACAGTACAAATACAGTACAACTACAGTACAACTACAGTACAAATACAGTACACATACAGTACAAATACAGTACAAGTACAGTACAACTACAGTACACATACAGTACAACTACAGTACAACTACAGTACAAGTACCGTACAACTACAGTACACATACAGTACAACTACAGTACAACTACAGTACAAATACAGTACACATACAGTACAACTACAGTACAACTACAGTATAATACAGTACAAATACAGTACAAATACAGTACAACTACAGTACAACTACAGTACAAATACAGTACACATACAGTACAACTACAGTACAAGTACAGTACAACTACAGTACACATAGAGTGCAACTACAGTACAACTACAGTACAACTACAGTACAAATACAGTACACTTACAGTACAAATACAGTACACATACAGTACAAATACAGTACACATACAGTACAACTACAGTACAACTACAGTACAACAACAGTACAAATACAGTACAACTACAGTACAAATACAGTACAACTACAGTACACATACAGTACAACTACAGTACAAGTACAGTACAAGTACAGTACAACTACAGTACAACTACAGTACAAGTACAGTACAAATACAGTACACATACAGTACAACTACAGTACACATACAGTACACATACAGTACAACTACAGTACAAATACAGTACACATACAGTACAAATACAGTACACATACAGAACAAATACAGTACAACTGCAGTACAACTAAAGTACAACTACAGTACACATACAGTACAACTACAGTACAACTACAGTACACATACAGTACAACTACAGTACAACTACAGTACAACTACAGTACACATACAGTACACATACAGTACAACTACAAGTACAACTACAGTACACATACAGTACACATACAGTACAACTACAGTAAACATACAGTACAAATACAGTACACATACAGTACAACAACAGTACAACTACAGTACAACTACAGTACAAATACTGTACAACTACAGTACAACTACAGTACAACTACAGTACAACTACAGTACAACTACAGTACAAATACAGTACACATACTGTACACATACAGTACACATACAGTACACATACAGTACAACTACAGTACACATACAGTACACATACACTACACATACAGTACAACTACAGTACAACTACAGTACAACTACAGTACACATACAGTACACATACAGTACAACTACAGTACACATACAGTACAACTACAGTACACATACAGTACACATACAGTACACATACAGTACAACTACTGTACAACTACAGTACAACTACAGTACAAATACAGTACACATACAGTACAACTACAGTACACATACAGTACACATACAGTACACATACAGTACAACTACAGTACAACTACAGTACAACTACAGTACAAATACAGTACACATACAGTACAACTACAGTACAACTACAGTTCACTTACAGTACACATACAGTACACATACAGTACACATACAGTACACATACAGTACAACTACAGTACACATACAGTACAACTACAGTACAACTACAGTACAACTACAGTACACATACAGTACACATACAGACACATACAGTACAACTACAGTACAACTACAGTACAACTACAGTACACATACAGAACACATACAGTACAACTACAGTACACAAACAGTACACATACAGTACACATACAGTACAACTACAGTACACATACAGTACACATACAGTACAACTACAGTACAACTACAGTACAACTACAGTACAAGTACAATACAAGTACAGTACAACTACTGTACAACTACAGTACAAGTACAGTACAAGTACAGTACACATACAGTACAACTACAGTACAAGTACAGTACAAGTACAGTACAACTACAGTACAACTACAGTACAAATACAGTACAAATACAGTACAACTATAGTACACATACAGTACAACTACAGTACAACTACAGTACAACTACAGTACAAGTACAGTACAAGTACAGTACAACTACAGTACACATAGAGTAGAACTACAGTACAACTACAGTACAACTACAGTACAAATACAGTACACATACAGTACAAATACAGTACACATACAGTACAAATACAGTACACATACAGTACAACTACAGTACAACTACAGTACAACTACAGTACAAATACAGTACAACTACAGTACAAATACAGTACAACTACAGTACACATACAGTACACATACAGTACAACTACAGTACAACTGCAGTACAAATACAGTACAACTACAGTACAACTACAGTACACATACAGTACACATACAGTACAAATACAGTACACATACAGTACAAATACAGTACAACTACAGTACAAATACAGTACAACTACAGTACACATACAGTACAACTACAGTACAAGTACAGTACAAGTACAGTACAACTACAGTACACATAGAGTACAACTACAGTACAACTACAGTACAACTACAGTACAACTACAGTACAACTACAGTACAAATACAGTACACATACAGTACAAATACAGTACAACTACAGTACAACTACAGTACAAATACAGTACACATACAGTACAAATACAGTACAAGTACAGTACAACTACAGTACACATACAGTACAACTACAGTACAACTACAGTACAAGTACCGTACAACTACAGTACACATACAGTACAACTACAGTACAACTACAGTACAAATACAGTACACATACAGTACAACTACAGTACAACTACAGTATAATACAGTACAAATACAGTACAAATACAGTACAACTACAGTACAACTACAGTACAAATACAGTACACATACAGTACAACTACAGTACAAGTACAGTACAACTACAGTACACATAGAGTGCAACTACAGTACAACTACAGTACAACTACAGTACAAATACAGTACACTTACAGTACAAATACAGTACACATACAGTACAAATACAGTACACATACAGTACAACTACAGTACAACTACAGTACAACTACATTACAAATACAGTACAACTACAGTACAAATACAGTACAACTACAGTACACATACAGTACAACTACAGTACAAGTACAGTACAAGTACAGTACAACTACAGTACAACTACAGTACAAGTACAGTACAAATACAGTACACATACAGTACAACTACAGTACACATACAGTACACATACAGTACAACTACAGTACAAATACAGTACACATACAGTACAAATACAGTACACATACAGAACAAATACAGTACAACTGCAGTACAACTAAAGTACAACTACAGTACACATACAGTACAACTACAGTACAACTACAGTACACATACAGTACAACTACAGTACAACTACAGTACAACTACAGTACACATACAGTACACATACAGTACAACTACAAGTACAACTACAGTACACATACAGTACACATACAGTACAACTACAGTAAACATACAGTACAAATACAGTACACATACAGTACAACAACAGTACAACTACAGTACAACTACAGTACAAATACTGTACAACTACAGTACAACTACAGTACAACTACAGTACAACTACAGTACAACTACAGTACAAATACAGTACACATACTGTACACATACAGTACACATACAGTACACATACAGTACAACTACAGTACACATACAGTACACATACACTACACATACAGTACAACTACAGTACAACTACAGTACAACTACAGTACACATACAGTACACATACAGTACAACTACAGTACACATACAGTACAACTACAGTACACATACAGTACACATACAGTACACATACAGTACAACTACTGTACAACTACAGTACAACTACAGTCCAAATACAGTACACATACAGTACAACTACAGTACACATACAGTACACATACAGTACACATACAGTACAACTACAGTACAACTACAGTACAACTACAGTACAAATACAGTACACATACAGTACAACTACAGTACAACTACAGTTCACTTACAGTACACATACAGTACACATACAGTACACATACAGTACACATACAGTACAACTACAGTACACATATAGTACAACTACAGTACAACTACAGTACAACTACAGTACACATACAGTACACATACAGTACACATACAGTACAACTACAGTACAACTACAGTCCAACTACAGTACACATACAGAACACATACAGTACAACTACAGTACACAAACAGTACACATACAGTACACATACAGTACAACTACAGTACACATACAGTACACATACAGTACAACTACAGTACAACTACAGTACAACTACAGTACAAATACAGTAAAACTACAGTACAACTACAGTACAACTACAGTACAACTACAGTACACATACAGTACACATACAGTACAACTACAGTACACATACAGTACAACTACAGTACAACTACAGTACACATACAGTACACATACAGTACAACTACAGTACACATACAGTACAAATACAGTACACATACAGTACAACTACAGTACAACTACAGTACAAATACAGTTAAAATAAAGTACACATACAGTACAACTACAGTACAACTACAGTACAACTACAGTACAAGTACAGTACAAATACAGTACACATACAGTACAACTACAGTACAACTACAGTACAAGTACAGTACAAGTACAGTACAAGTACAGTACAACTACAGTACAAGTACAGTACAAGTACAGTACAAGTACAGTACACATACAGTACAACTACAGTACAAGTACAGTACAAGTACAGTACAACTACATTACAACTACAGTACAAGTACAGTACAAATACAGTACAACTATAGTACACATACAGTACAACTACAGTACAACTACAGTACAACTACAGTACAAGTACAGTACAAGTACAGTACAACTACAGTACACATAGAGTACAACTACAGTACAACTACAGTACAACTACAGTACAAATACAGTACACATACAGTACAAATAAAGTACACATACAGTACAAATACAGTACACATACAGTACAACTACAGTACAACTACAGTACAACTACAGTACAAATACAGTACAACTACAGTACAAATACAGTACAACTACAGTACACATACAGTACACATACAGTACAACTACAGTACAACTACAGTACAAATACAGTACAACTACAGTACAACTACAGTACACATACAGTACACATACAGTACAAATACAGTACACATACAGTACAAATAGCGTACAACTACAGTACACATACAGTACAACTACAGTACAAGTACAGTACAACTACAGTACAACTACAGTACAACTACAGTACAAATACAGTACAACTACAGTACAAATACAGTACAACTACAGTACACATACAGTACAACTACAGTACAAGTACAGTACAAGTACAGTACAACTACAGTACAACTACAGTACAAGTACAGTACAAATACAGTACACATACAGTACAACTACAGTACAACTACAGTACAAGTACAGTACAAATACAGTACAAATACAGTACAACTACAGTACAACTACAGTACACATACAGTACAACTACAGTACACATACAGTACAACTACAGTACAACTACAGTACAAATACAGTACAACTACAGTACAACTACAGTACAAGTACAGTACAAATACAGTACAACTACAGTACACATACAGTACAACTATAGTACAAATACAGTACAACTACAGTACAACTAGAGTACAAGTACAGTACAAATACAGTACACATACAGTACAACTACAGTACAACTACAGTACAACTACAGTACAACTACAGTACAAGTACAGTACAAGTACAGTACAACTACAGTACAACTACAGTACAAGTACAGTACAAATACAGTACACATACAGTACAACTACAGTACACATACAGTACCCATACAGTACAAATACAGTACACATACAGTACAACTACAGTACACATACAGTACACATACAGTACACATACAGTACAACTACAGTACAACTACAGTACAACTACAGTACAAATACAGTACACATACAGTACAACTACAGTACAACTACAGTTCACTTACAGTACACATACAGTACACATACAGTACACATACAGTACACATACAGTACAACTACAGTACACATACAGTACAACTACAGTACAACTACAGTACAACTACAGTACACATACAGTACACATACAGTACACATACAGTACAACTACAGTACAACTACAGTACAACTACAGTACACATACAGAACACATACAGTACAACTACAGTACACAAACAGTACACATACAGTACACATACAGTACAACTACAGTACACATACAGTACACATACAGTACAACTACAGTACAACTACAGTACAACTACAGTACAAATACAGTAAAACTACAGTACAACTACAGTACAACTACAGTACAACTACAGTACACATACAGTACACATACAGTACAACTACAGTACACATACAGTACAACTACAGTACAACTACAGTACACATACAGTACACATACAGTACAACTACAGTACACATACAGTACAAATACAGTACACATACAGTACAACTACAGTACAACTACAGTACAAATACAGTTAAAATAAAGTACACATACAGTACAACTACAGTACAACTACAGTACAACTACAGTACAAGTACAGTACAAATACAGTACACATACAGTACAACTACAGTACAACTACAGTACAAGTACAGTACAAGTACAGTACAAGTACAGTACAACTACAGTACAAGTACAGTACAAGTACAGTACAAGTACAGTACACATACAGTACAACTACAGTACAAGTACAGTACAAGTACAGTACAACTACATTACAACTACAGTACAAGTACAGTACAAATACAGTACAACTATAGTACACATACAGTACAACTACAGTACAACTACAGTACAACTACAGTACAAGTACAGTACAAGTACAGTACAACTACAGTACACATAGAGTACAACTACAGTACAACTACAGTACAACTACAGTACAAATACAGTACACATACAGTACAAATAAAGTACACATACAGTACAAATACAGTACACATACAGTACAACTACAGTACAACTACAGTACAACTACAGTACAAATACAGTACAACTACAGTACAAATACAGTACAACTACAGTACACATACAGTACACATACAGTACAACTACAGTACAACTACAGTACAAATACAGTACAACTACAGTACAACTACAGTACACATACAGTACACATACAGTACAAATACAGTACACATACAGTACAAATAGCGTACAACTACAGTACACATACAGTACAACTACAGTACAAGTACAGTACAAGTACAGTACAACTACAGTACACATAGAGTACAACTACAGTACAACTACAGTACAACTACAGTACAACTACAGTACAACTACAGTACAACTACAGTACAAATACAGTACACATACAGTACAAATACAGTACAACTACAGTAAAACTACAGTACAAATACAGTACACATACAGTACAAATACAGTACAAGTACAGTACAACTACAGTACACATACAGTACAACTACAGTACAACTACAGTACAAGTACAGTACAACTACAGTACACATACAGTACAACTACAGTACAACTACAGTACAAATACAGTACACATACAGTACAACTACAGTACAACTACAGTATAATACAGTACAAATACGGTACAAATACAGTACAACTACAGTACAACTACAGTACAAATACAGTACACATACAGTACAACTACAGTACAAGTACAGTACAACTACAGTACACATAGAGTACAACTACAGTACAACTACAGTACAACTACAATACAAATACAGTACACTTACAGTACAAATACAGTACACATACAGTACAAATACAGTACACATACAGTACAACTACAGTACAACTACAGTACAACTACAGTACAAATACAGTACAACTACAGTACAAATACAGTACAACTACAGTACACATACAGTACAACTACAGTACAAGTACAGTACAAGTACAGTACAACTACAGTACAACTACAGTACAAGTACAGTACAAATACAGTACACATACAGTACAACTACAGTACAACTACAGTACAAGTACAGTACAAATACAGTACAAATACAGTACAACTACAGTACAACTACAGTACACATACAGTACAACTACAGTACACATACAGTACAACTACAGTACAACTACAGTACAAATACAGTACAACTACAGTACAACTACAGTACAAGTACAGTACAAATACAGTACAACTACAGTACACATACAGTACAACTATAGTACAAATACAGTACAACTACAGTACAACTAGAGTACAAGTACAGTACAAATACAGTACACATACAGTACAACTACAGTACAACTACAGTACAACTACAGTACAACTACAGTACAAGTACAGTACAAATACAGTACACATACAGTACAACTACAGTATAACTACAGTACAACTACAGTACAACTACAGTACAAATACAGTACACATACAGTACAAATACAGTACAATTACAGTTAAAATACAGTACAACTACAGTACAACTACAGTACAAGTTCAGTACACATACAGTACAACTACAGTACAACTACAGTACAACTACAGTACAAATACAGTACAACTACAGTACAACTACAGTACAAGTACAGTACACATACAGTACAACTACAGTACAACTACAGTACAACTACAATACAACTACAGTACAAGTACAGTACAACTACAGTACAACTACAGTACAACTACAGTACAATACAGTACAAATACAGTACAAATACAGTACAACTACAGTACAACTACAGTACAAATACAGTACACATACAGTACAACTACAGTACAACTACAGTACAACTTCAGTACAACTACAGTACAACTACAGTACACATACAGTACAACTACAGTACAAGTACAGTACACATACAGTACAACTACAGTACAAATACAGTACACATACAGTTCAACTACAGTACACATACAGTACAACTACAGTACACATACAGTACACATACAGTACAACTACAGTACAAATACAGTACACATACAGTACAAATACAGTACACATACAGAACAAATACAGTACAACTGCAGTACAACTAAAGTACAACTACAGTACACATACAGTACAACTACAGTACACATACAGTACAACTACAGTTCAACTACAGTACACATACAGTACAACTACAGTACACATACAGTACACATACAGTACAACTACAGTACAAATACAGTACACATACAGTACAAATACAGTACACATACAGAACAAATACAGTACAACTGCAGTACAACTAAAGTACAACTACAGTACATATACAGTACAACTACAGTACAACTACAGTACACATACAGTACAACTACAGTACAACTACAGTACAACTACAGTACACATACAGTACACATACAGTACAACTACAAGTACAACTACAGTACACATACAGTACACATACAGTACAACTAGAGTAAACATACAGTACAAATACAGTACACATACAGTACAACAACAGTACAACTACAGTACAACTACAGTACAAATACTGTACAACTACAGTACAACTACAGTACAACTACAGTACAACTACAGTACAACTACAGTACAAATACAGTACACATACAGTACACATACAGTACACATACAGTACACATACAGTACAACTACAGTACACATACAGTACACATACACTACACATACAGTACAACTACAGTACAACTACAGTACAACTACAGTACACATACAGTACACATACAGTACAACTACAGTACACATACAGTACAACTACAGTACACATACAGTACACATACAGTACACATACAGTGCAACTACTGTACAACTACAGTACAACTACAGTACAAATACAGTACACATACAGTACAACTACAGTACACATACAGTACACATACAGTACACATACAGTACAACTACAGTACAACTACAGTACAACTACAGTACAAATACAGTACACATACAGTACAACTACAGTACAACTACAGTACACTTACAGTACACATACAGTACAACTACAGTACACATACAGTACACATACAGTACACATACAGTACAACTACAGTACACATACAGTACAACTACAGTACAACTACAGTACAACTACAGTACACATACAGTACACATACAGTACACATACAGTACAACTACAGTACACATACAGTACACATACAGTACAACTACAGTACAACTACAGTACAACTACAGTACAAATACAGTAAAACTACAGTACAACTACAGTACAACTACAGTACAACTACAGTACACATACAGTACACATACAGTACAACTACAGTACACATACAGTTCAACTACAGTACAACTACAGTACACATACAGTACACATACAGTACAACTACAGTACACATACAGTACAAATACAGTACACATACAGTACAACTACAGTACAACTACAGTACAAATACAGTTAAAATAAAGTACACATACAGTACAACTACAGTACAACTACAGTACAACTACAGTACAACTACAGTACAAGTACAGTACAAATACAGTACAACTACAGTACAAGTACAGTACAAATACAGTACAACTACAGTACAACTACAGTACAACTACAGTACAAGTACAGTACAAGTACAGTACAAGTACAGTACAACTACAGTACAAGTACAGTACAAGTACAGTACAAGTACAGTACACATACAGTACAACTACAGTACAAGTACAGTACAAGTACAGTACAACTACATTACAACTACAGTACAAGTACAGTACAAATACAGTACAACTATAGTACACATACAGTACAACTACAGTACAACTACAGTACAACTACAGTACAAGTACAGTACAAGTACAGTACAACTACAGTACACATAGAGTACAACTACAGTACAACTACAGTACAACTACAGTACAAATACAGTACACATACAGTACAAATAAAGTACACATACAGTACAAATACAGTACACATACAGTACAACTACAGTACAACTACAGTACAACTACAGTACAAATACAGTACAACTACAGTACAAATACAGTACAACTACAGTACACATACAGTACACATACAGTACAACTACAGTACAACTACAGTACAAATACAGTACAACTACAGTACAACTACAGTACACATACAGTACACATACAGTACAAATACAGTACACATACAGTACAAATAGCGTACAACTACAGTACACATACAGTACAACTACAGTACAAGTACAGTACAACTACAGTACAACTACAGTACAACTACAGTACAAATACAGTACAACTACAGTACAAATACAGTACAACTACAGTACACATACAGTACAACTACAGTACAAGTACAGTACAAGTACAGTACAACTACAGTACAACTACAGTACAAGTACAGTACAAATACAGTACACATACAGTACAACTACAGTACAACTACAGTACAAGTACAGTACAAATACAGTACAAATACAGTACAACTACAGTACAACTACAGTACACATACAGTACAACTACAGTACACATACAGTACAACTACAGTACAACTACAGTACAAATACAGTACAACTACAGTACAACTACAGTACAAGTACAGTACAAATACAGTACAACTACAGTACACATACAGTACAACTATAGTACAAATACAGTACAACTACAGTACAACTAGAGTACAAGTACAGTACAAATACAGTACACATACAGTACAACTACAGTACAACTACAGTACAACTACAGTACAACTACAGTACAAGTACAGTACAAGTACAGTACAACTACAGTACAACTACAGTACAAGTACAGTACAAATACAGTACACATACAGTACAACTACAGTACACATACAGTACACATACAGTACAAATACAGTACACATACAGTACAACTACAGTACACATACAGTACACATACAGTACACATACAGTACAACTACAGTACAACTACAGTACAACTACAGTACAAATACAGTACACATACAGTACAACTACAGTACAACTACAGTTCACTTACAGTACACATACAGTACACATACAGTACACATACAGTACACATACAGTACAACTACAGTACACATACAGTACAACTACAGTACAACTACAGTACAACTACAGTACACATACAGTACACATACAGTACACATACAGTACAACTACAGTACAACTACAGTACAACTACAGTACACATACAGAACACATACAGTACAACTACAGTACACAAACAGTACACATACAGTACACATACAGTACAACTACAGTACACATACAGTACACATACAGTACAACTACAGTACAACTACAGTACAACTACAGTACAAATACAGTAAAACTACAGTACAACTACAGTACAACTACAGTACAACTACAGTACACATACAGTACACATACAGTACAACTACAGTACACATACAGTACAACTACAGTACAACTACAGTACACATACAGTACACATACAGTACAACTACAGTACACATACAGTACAAATACAGTACACATACAGTACAACTACAGTACAACTACAGTACAAATACAGTTAAAATAAAGTACACATACAGTACAACTACAGTACAACTACAGTACAACTACAGTACAAGTACAGTACAAATACAGTACACATACAGTACAACTACAGTACAACTACAGTACAAGTACAGTACAAGTACAGTACAAGTACAGTACAACTACAGTACAAGTACAGTACAAGTACAGTACAAGTACAGTACACATACAGTACAACTACAGTACAAGTACAGTACAAGTACAGTACAACTACATTACAACTACAGTACAAGTACAGTACAAATACAGTACAACTATAGTACACATACAGTACAACTACAGTACAACTACAGTACAACTACAGTACAAGTACAGTACAAGTACAGTACAACTACAGTACACATAGAGTACAACTACAGTACAACTACAGTACAACTACAGTACAAATACAGTACACATACAGTACAAATAAAGTACACATACAGTACAAATACAGTACACATACAGTACAACTACAGTACAACTACAGTACAACTACAGTACAAATACAGTACAACTACAGTACAAATACAGTACAACTACAGTACACATACAGTACACATACAGTACAACTACAGTACAACTACAGTACAAATACAGTACAACTACAGTACAACTACAGTACACATACAGTACACATACAGTACAAATACAGTACACATACAGTACAAATAGCGTACAACTACAGTACACATACAGTACAACTACAGTACAAGTACAGTACAAGTACAGTACAACTACAGTACACATAGAGTACAACTACAGTACAACTACAGTACAACTACAGTACAACTACAGTACAACTACAGTACAACTACAGTACAAATACAGTACACATACAGTACAAATACAGTACAACTACAGTAAAACTACAGTACAAATACAGTACACATACAGTACAAATACAGTACAAGTACAGTACAACTACAGTACACATACAGTACAACTACAGTACAACTACAGTACAAGTACAGTACAACTACAGTACACATACAGTACAACTACAGTACAACTACAGTACAAATACAGTACACATACAGTACAACTACAGTACAACTACAGTATAATACAGTACAAATACGGTACAAATACAGTACAACTACAGTACAACTACAGTACAAATACAGTACACATACAGTACAACTACAGTACAAGTACAGTACAACTACAGTACACATAGAGTACAACTACAGTACAACTACAGTACAACTACAATACAAATACAGTACACTTACAGTACAAATACAGTACACATACAGTACAAATACAGTACACATACAGTACAACTACAGTACAACTACAGTACAACTACAGTACAAATACAGTACAACTACAGTACAAATACAGTACAACTACAGTACACATACAGTACAACTACAGTACAAGTACAGTACAAGTACAGTACAACTACAGTACAACTACAGTACAAGTACAGTACAAATACAGTACACATACAGTACAACTACAGTACAACTACAGTACAAGTACAGTACAAATACAGTACAAATACAGTACAACTACAGTACAACTACAGTACACATACAGTACAACTACAGTACACATACAGTACAACTACAGTACAACTACAGTACAAATACAGTACAACTACAGTACAACTACAGTACAAGTACAGTACAAATACAGTACAACTACAGTACACATACAGTACAACTATAGTACAAATACAGTACAACTACAGTACAACTAGAGTACAAGTACAGTACAAATACAGTACACATACAGTACAACTACAGTACAACTACAGTACAACTACAGTACAACTACAGTACAAGTACAGTACAAATACAGTACACATACAGTACAACTACAGTATAACTACAGTACAACTACAGTACAACTACAGTACAAATACAGTACACATACAGTACAAATACAGTACAATTACAGTTAAAATACAGTACAACTACAGTACAACTACAGTACAAGTTCAGTACACATACAGTACAACTACAGTACAACTAGAGTACAACTACAGTACAAATACAGTACAACTACAGTACAACTACAGTACAAGTACAGTACACATACAGTACAACTACAGTACAACTACAGTACAACTACAATACAACTACAGTACAAGTACAGTACAACTACAGTACAACTACAGTACAACTACAGTACAATACAGTACAAATACAGTACAAATACAGTACAACTACAGTACAACTACAGTACAAATACAGTACACATACAGTACAACTACAGTACAACTACAGTACAACTTCAGTACAACTACAGTACAACTACAGTACACATACAGTACAACTACAGTACAAGTACAGTACACATACAGTACAACTACAGTACAAATACAGTACACATACAGTTCAACTACAGTACACATACAGTACAACTACAGTACACATACAGTACACATACAGTACAACTACAGTACAAATACAGTACACATACAGTACAAATACAGTACACATACAGAACAAATACAGTACAACTGCAGTACAACTAAAGTACAACTACAGTACACATACAGTACAACTACAGTACACATACAGTACAACTACAGTTCAACTACAGTACACATACAGTACAACTACAGTACACATACAGTACACATACAGTACAACTACAGTACAAATACAGTACACATACAGTACAAATACAGTACACATACAGAACAAATACAGTACAACTGCAGTACAACTAAAGTACAACTACAGTACATATACAGTACAACTACAGTACAACTACAGTACACATACAGTACAACTACAGTACAACTACAGTACAACTACAGTACACATACAGTACACATACAGTACAACTACAAGTACAACTACAGTACACATACAGTACACATACAGTACAACTAGAGTAAACATACAGTACAAATACAGTACACATACAGTACAACAACAGTACAACTACAGTACAACTACAGTACAAATACTGTACAACTACAGTACAACTACAGTACAACTACAGTACAACTACAGTACAAATACAGTACACATACAGTACACATACAGTACACATACAGTACACATACAGTACAACTACAGTACACATACAGTACACATACACTACACATACAGTACAACTACAGTACAACTACAGTACAACTACAGTACACATACAGTACACATACAGTACAACTACAGTACACATACAGTACAACTACAGTACACATACAGTACACATACAGTACACATACAGTGCAACTACTGTACAACTACAGTACAACTACAGTACAAATACAGTACACATACAGTACAACTACAGTACACATACAGTACACATACAGTACACATACAGTACAACTACAGTACAACTACAGTACAACTACAGTACAAATACAGTACACATACAGTACAACTACAGTACAACTACAGTACACTTACAGTACACATACAGTACAACTACAGTACACATACAGTACACATACAGTACACATACAGTACAACTACAGTACACATACAGTACAACTACAGTACAACTACAGTACAACTACAGTACACATACAGTACACATACAGTACACATACAGTACAACTACAGTACACATACAGTACACATACAGTACAACTACAGTACAACTACAGTACAACTACAGTACAAATACAGTAAAACTACAGTACAACTACAGTACAACTACAGTACAACTACAGTACACATACAGTACACATACAGTACAACTACAGTACACATACAGTTCAACTACAGTACAACTACAGTACACATACAGTACACATACAGTACAACTACAGTACACATACAGTACAAATACAGTACACATACAGTACAACTACAGTACAACTACAGTACAAATACAGTTAAAATAAAGTACACATACAGTACAACTACAGTACAACTACAGTACAACTACAGTACAAATACAGTACAACTACAGTACAAGTACAGTACAAATACAGTACAACTACAGTACAACTACAGTACAAGTACAGTACAAATACAGTACACATACAGTACAACTACAGTACAACTACAGTACAACTACAGTACAAGTACAATACAAGTACAGTACAACTACTGTACAACTACAGTACAAGTACAGTACAAGTACAGTACACATACAGTACAACTACAGTACAAGTACAGTACAAGTACAGTACAACTACAGTACAACTACAGTACAAATACAGTACAAATACAGTACAACTATAGTACACATACAGTACAACTACAGTACAACTACAGTACAACTACAGTACAAGTACAGTACAAGTACAGTACAACTACAGTACACATAGAGTACAACTACAGTACAACTACAGTACAACTACAGTACAAATACAGTACACATACAGTACAAATACAGTACACATACAGTACAAATACAGTACACATACAGTACAACTACAGTACTACTACAGTACAACTACAGTACAAATACAGTACAACTACAGTACAAATACAGTACAACTACAGTACACATACAGTACACATACAGTACAACTACAGTACAACTGCAGTACAAATACAGTACAACTACAGTACAACTTCAGTACACATACAGTACACATACAGTACAAATACAGTACACATACAGTACAAATACAGTACAACTACAGTACAAATACAGTACAACTACAGTACACATACAGTACAACTACAGTACAAGTACAGTTCAAGTACAGTACAACTACAGTACACATAGAGTACAACTACAGTACAACTACAGTACAACTACAGTACAACTACAGTACAACTACAGTACAAATACAGTACACATACAGTACAAATACAGTACAACTACAGTACAACTACAGTACAAATACAGTACACATACAGTACAAATACAGTACAAGTACAGTACAACTACAGTACACATACAGTACAACTACAGTACAACTACAGTACAAGTACCGTACAACTACAGTACACATACAGTACAACTACAGTACAACTACAGTACAAATACAGTACACATACAGTACAACTACAGTACAACTACAGTATAATACAGTACAAATACAGTACAAATACAGTACAACTACAGTACAACTACAGTACAAATACAGTACACATACAGTACAACTACAGTACAAGTACAGTACAACTACAGTACACATAGAGTGCAACTACAGTACAACTACAGTACAACTACAGTACAAATACAGTACACTTACAGTACAAATACAGTACACATACAGTACAAATACAGTACACATACAGTACAACTACAGTACAACTACAGTACAACTACAGTACAAATACAGTACAACTACAGTACAAATACAGTACAACTACAGTACACATACAGTACAACTACAGTACAAGTACAGTACAAGTACAGTACAACTACAGTACAACTACAGTACAAGTACAGTACAAATACAGTACACATACAGTACAACTACAGTACACATACAGTACACATACAGTACAACTACAGTACAAATACAGTACACATACAGTACAAATACAGTACACATACAGAACAAATACAGTACAACTGCAGTACAACTAAAGTACAACTACAGTACACATACAGTACAACTACAGTACAACTACAGTACACATACAGTACAACTACAGTACATCTACAGTACAACTAGAGTACACATACAGTACACATACAGTACAACTACAAGTACAACTACAGTACACATACAGTACACATACAGTACAACTACAGTAAACATACAGTACAAATACAGTACACATACAGTACAACAACAGTACAACTACAGTACAACTACAGTACAAATACTGTACAACTACAGTACAACTACAGTACAACTACAGTACAACTACAGTACAACTACAGTACAAATACAGTACACATACTGTACACATACAGTACACATACAGTACACATACAGTACAACTACAGTACACATACAGTACACATACACTACACATACAGTACAACTACAGTACAACTACAGTACAACTACAGTACACATACAGTACACATACAGTACAACTACAGTACACATACAGTACAACTACAGTACACATACAGTACACATACAGTACACATACAGTACAACTACTGTACAACTACAGTACAACTACAGTACAAATACAGTACACATACAGTACAACTACAGTACACATACAGTACACATACAGTACACATACAGTACAACTACAGTACAACTACAGTACAACTACAGTACAAATACAGTACACATACAGTACAACTACAGTACAACTACAGTTCACTTACAGTACACATACAGTACACATACAGTACACATACAGTACACATACAGTACAACTACAGTACACATACAGTACAACTACAGTACAACTACAGTACAACTACAGTACACATACAGTACACATACAGACACATACAGTACAACTACAGTACAACTACAGTACAACTACAGTACACATACAGAACACATACAGTACAACTACAGTACACAAACAGTACACATACAGTACACATACAGTACAACTACAGTACACATACAGTACACATACAGTACAACTACAGTACAACTACAGTACAACTACAGTACAAGTACAATACAAGTACAGTACAACTACTGTACAACTACAGTACAAGTACAGTACAAGTACAGTACACATACAGTACAACTACAGTACAAGTACAGTACAAGTACAGTACAACTACAGTACAACTACAGTACAAATACAGTACAAATACAGTACAACTATAGTACACATACAGTACAACTACAGTACAACTACAGTACAACTACAGTACAAGTACAGTACAAGTACAGTACAACTACAGTACACATAGAGTACAACTACAGTACAACTACAGTACAACTACAGTACAAATACAGTACACATACAGTACAAATACAGTACACATACAGTACAAATACAGTACACATACAGTACAACTACAGTACAACTACAGTACAACTACAGTACAAATACAGTACAACTACAGTACAAATACAGTACAACTACAGTACACATACAGTACACATACAGTACAACTACAGTACAACTGCAGTACAAATACAGTACAACTACAGTACAACTACAGTACACATACAGTACACATACAGTACAAATACAGTACACATACAGTACAAATACAGTACAACTACAGTACAAATACAGTACAACTACAGTACACATACAGTACAACTACAGTACAAGTACAGTACAAGTACAGTACAACTACAGTACACATAGAGTACAACTACAGTACAACTACAGTACAACTACAGTACAACTACAGTACAACTACAGTACAAATACAGTACACATACAGTACAAATACAGTACAACTACAGTACAACTACAGTACAAATACAGTACACATACAGTACAAATACAGTACAAGTACAGTACAACTACAGTACACATACAGTACAACTACAGTACAACTACAGTACAAGTACCGTACAACTACAGTACACATACAGTACAACTACAGTACAACTACAGTACAAATACAGTACACATACAGTACAACTACAGTACAACTACAGTATAATACAGTACAAATACAGTACAAATACAGTACAACTACAGTACAACTACAGTACAAATACAGTACACATACAGTACAACTACAGTACAAGTACAGTACAACTACAGTACACATAGAGTGCAACTACAGTACAACTACAGTACAACTACAGTACAAATACAGTACACTTACAGTACAAATACAGTACACATACAGTACAACTACAGTACAACTACAGTACAACAACAGTACAAATACAGTACAACTACAGTACAAATACAGTACAACTACAGTACACATACAGTACAACTACAGTACAAGTACAGTACAAGTACAGTACAACTACAGTACAACTACAGTACAAGTACAGTACAAATACAGTACACATACAGTACAACTACAGTACACATACAGTACACATACAGTACAACTACAGTACAAATACAGTACACATACAGTACAAATACAGTACACATACAGAACAAATACAGTACAACTGCAGTACAAATAAAGTACAACTACAGTACACATACAGTACAACTACAGTACACATACAGTACAACTACAGTACAACTACAGTACAACTACAGTACACATAGAGTACACATACAGTACAACTACAAGTACAACTACAGTACACATACAGTACACATACAGTACAACTACAGTAAACATACAGTACAAATACAGTATACATACAGTACAACAACAGTACAACTACAGTACAACTACAGTACAAATACTGTACAACTACAGTACAACTACAGTACAACTACAGTACAACTACAGTACAACTACAGTACAAATACAGTACACATACTGTACACATACAGTACACATACAGTACACATACAGTACAACTACAGTACACATACAGTACACATACACTACACATACAGTACAACTACAGTACAACTACAGTACAACTACAGTACACATACAGTACACATACAGTACAACTACAGTACACATACAGTACAACTACAGTACACATACAGTACACATACAGTACACATACAGTACAACTACTGTACAACTACAGTACAACTACAGTACAAATACAGTACACATACAGTACAACTACAGTACACATACAGTACACATACAGTACACATACAGTACAACTACAGTACAACTACAGTACAACTACAGTACAAATACAGTACACATACAGTACAACTACAGTACAACTACAGTTCACTTACAGTACACATACAGTACACATACAGTACACATACAGTACACATACAGTACAACTACAGTACACATACAGTACAACTACAGTACAACTACAGTACACATACAGTACACATACAGTACACATACAGTACAACTACAGTACAACTACAGTACAACTACAGTACACATACAGAACACATACAGTACAACTACAGTACACAAACAGTACACATACAGTACACATACAGTACAACTACAGTACACATACAGTACACATACAGTACAACTACAGTACAACTACAGTACAACTACAGTACAAATACAGTAAAACTACAGTACAACTACAGTACAACTACAGTACAACTACAGTACACATACAGTACACATACAGTACAACTACAGTACACATACAGTACAACTACAGTACAACTACAGTACACATACAGTACACATACAGTACAACTACAGTACACATACAGTACAAATACAGTACACATACAGTACAACTACAGTACAACTACAGTACAAATACAGTTAAAATAAAGTACACATACAGTACAACTACAGTACAACTACAGTACAACTACAGTACAACTACAGTACAAGTACAGTACAAATACAGTACAACTACAGTACAAGTACAGTACAAATACAGTACAACTACAGTACAACTACAGTACAAGTACAGTACAAATACAGTACACATACAGTACAACTACAGTACAACTACAGTACAAGTACAGTACAAGTACAGTACAAGTACAGTACAACTACAGTACAAGTACAGTACAAGTACAGTACAAGTACAGTACACATACAGTACAACTACAGTACAAGTACAGTACAAGTACAGTACAACTACATTACAACTACAGTACAAGTACAGTACAAATACAGTACAACTATAGTACACATACAGTACAACTACAGTACAACTACAGTACAACTACAGTACAAGTACAGTACAAGTACAGTACAACTACAGTACACATAGAGTACAACTACAGTACAACTACAGTACAACTACAGTACAAATACAGTACACATACAGTACAAATAAAGTACACATACAGTACAAATACAGTACACATACAGTACAACTACAGTACAACTACAGTACAACTACAGTACAAATACAGTACAACTACAGTACAAATACAGTACAACTACAGTACACATACAGTACACATACAGTACAACTACAGTACAACTACAGTACAAATACAGTACAACTACAGTACAACTACAGTACACATACAGTACACATACAGTACAAATACAGTACACATACAGTACAAATACAGTACAACTACAGTACAAATAGAGTACAACTACAG